>PVIA01001440.1:0-280146 GCA_004024845.1 Tonatia bakeri | reverse complement strand
ACGCAGTCCTCTCCTACCAGAGCTGCGGGGGTCTGCACTCTGGCAAAACCGCGTGGTTCTCTCCTCACAGAGATGCAGGAGCCCTGTACTCAGCCAAGTCCACGTGGTTCTCCCTACAGGGCTGCGGGAGCCCCTACTCTGCCAAAAGCCGCATGGATCACTCTTCTATGGCTGCCGCGCCTGGGCTTTTAAATCCCGCACCAATCTTCCTCTGTAGCCCCATTTCCGACTCCTCCCACACTTGGCCACACCTGCCCTCAGTCTGCTATTCTTTCTAGCTTTTCTGGTCGCCATTGTGGGTCTGGGCAGGTGTGGCCCCATGTTATGGAGCCAATCATCTCCAAGCTCTCACGCAGGCGCTGTAACTCGGGGCACCTGCCCCCCGCCCCAGTTACATCTTGGTGGGGAAGTTACTTCCATCTCCTGGCTCAGAGCATGGCCATAGCTATTTAACATATCTATGTAGCCAGTCAAAGGTTATAGATATGTTAAATGACCACACCCCAGAGGTTGGCTGCAGAGCTGTTGCTATGCAAAACAGCTCTCAATGGGCCTGCTCCATTTGTCTCCTTCCTCCACCCACACCTAGGGGTGGGGGAAGGACATCCTAGTATTTTCTGAACACCTTGAGTTCTGGACCCCATTTTAAATGTCCATTTGGGGTACCCCCCCTTGGCCGCACCCTGTAACACTTTCATTAGATTTAACAGACAATTAAGGAGTAGTTATTACTATATGGCAAACATTTTACTAGGTCCAATAGCATTTGCTTGTTTTAGTCTTATTTCATTAACATCCATTACTATTTTTATCTACTCAGTTTATAACCTTTGTTTCTCTAGGTTTCAACAATTGTAAGAGAAAGCACAACACAATAACATGTAGCAGACCATCTTGTGTGGCATGGGCCCAGCCGCCAGTGGCAAACATTTACTGCCACTAAAAACCAAGCTAAAGCTTCTAAGGATGAGTGTATGTAACCGGTTCAACTGCTTTTGCCTTTTCATTTGCAAATATCCCTCTTCTGTGTTGTGATTAGCAGCATTTACTCCTTTGTTTCCTGTAAAAGGTAACCACCTAAAGCAACCCTGTGCATAGTAAATGAGGACCATCATGTAATGGGTGGAAAACCTAATAAAGGCCTATCATGACGAAGGCCTCAACTTTTGCTCCCCTTGAGAGAAAAGCCAAGCTGTCCCTTTTCCTCCACTGGACTCAGTGGTCTGTGTGAATCTCTCATTTCATCCATAATGATGCAGACACTTCAGGCCAGTGTCTGCATCAATAACAGCCAAAAAACTTCTTTTTATTATGCACAGATTATGGGGCAGACTCCAAATCTCCCCTTTAAATATCTCTGTACCAAAGCAAAAATATTAGGAGGGGGGTGTCTTGATTGGTTTCACAGATCCCTCACATAAATCTAATATTTTACATCCCCCTCTATGCTAGCTTTGCTTCCTGAAACACCTACTTGAACCATCTGTTGTGTAGGTAGCTGACTAGCTATGAAGACACTTCGAAGTGTTTTTTTCTGCTGCCATGTATTAGTAATACTTGGACTGAAAGTAATAGAATACAAAGAAGGACCCCCTCCAAAAAACAGAATTATCTTCTGAAGGGTGGGCCCCTTGTGCAGGCTTTTCACCTACGTGTTTTAGGAAACTTTCTGTTTCAATGTACCAGCTGGCATTGTTGTGAGAGGCTGCGGTCAGCCTCAGTGAACTTTTCTGAATACTCTTTCAATGAGTTTGCCCATTTCATAATGGTTGATTTGAGTCCATCTGCCACATCATGCTCAGCAGTCAGCAGTTTTGGACCAAAAATGACATGACCACCCTGCTCCACCCTCCCAATTCACCCATCTCACCCGAGCAACTGGATGAAAAAATCCCTCAAAGGGAAATGTTTTGTGGATGTGGAAGAACTGAAACAAAAAACAGCAGAAGCACTAAAAGAAATCCAAAATGATGAGTTCAAAAACGGTTTTGAGCAGTGCAAAAAATGTCTTGATAGGTGTATTGCATCAAATAGAGAGTACCTTGAAGGTGACTGAAGTTGAAATGTGTAAGAATAAACACACAGTTTTTATAAATAAGTTGCATTTTGGGGGTATCTCCCCTCATACTTGGATCACAATGGCTGCAAAAATAAAGGCACTGGGTTATCTGATATAATAAAAAGTTTGGAAGCCAGTGATTGCAGAATTGGTGTAGTAGTGCAATGCTGTCTTCCATTTTATTATTTGTTCTGCCCTGCCCAACTCAGTGTGTTGAAACTATTGTTTCTCATGGGTATAGAATGGTTGCTAGAATACCTCATATTACAAGGCAGAGACACTCAACCAAACAGGGACTTCTTCTTGTACTACTAAAGAGAAAAGGGTTTTGTGTTTTGTTTTGTTTTTGCATAAATCCAAGTAGAATTCTCTTTACATCATATGAACTAGAACTGGATCATGTAGCCACTTTACACTACTTGCTAACAAAGAATAGCAACTGACTGATACCAATTCTGATTTATTTTTCCAGTTTGGGCATAGTTCCAATGAAAAACATATAAGCATGCTGCTGACAAGTGTCAGGGGGGTAGCAAGGGTGGCTGCTAGTTTTAATGAAAAATGTCCACCATCCTGTGGGGCCGGTTGATACCTACCAAAGTACTTCTCTGCAGAAACCCTGCACCATAATCTTAGTTCATGAGAATTCCTCTCTCTTTGCTTTTTTTAAGTCACTTTACCATGGCATGATTGACATACAAAAGGCTGTCTATATTTAATGTATACAATTTGATGAACTTGGTGATTAGTATATCTCCATGAAACCATCAATACACTCTATGGAATAAACATTTATTACCTCCAAAATTTTCTCCTGTCATTATTATTATCATCTTTTAATAAGAAAATGAACCATAAGATTTTTTTTTTTTTTTTTGCAGAAACACCTGCAAAAGGAATTAAGTCATGGACAATTCATAAAATCATGAGTATTTTGGATTTCTGGAAAGTGGAATCAGAGTAAGGCGTGAGATAAGCAAAGACTGAAATATTGTCAGGGACCAAGTAATAAAGGAACTCATTAGTACACCAAAAATTGAGTAATGGAATAAATTAAGAATTTTAAGCAAGCTGTACATTCTCATATAATGTCTACCATGAGACCCCTAATGAGACTTTCTTTGCTTGATCCACTTAAGGAAACTGAAAGTCTCCTCATTGCCGTCACTGTAATCCATCTGTCTGTCTTGATTATCTGAGCCTTCCTTTTAGACTACATATTCCTTAAGGCAATAACAATATATTATTTACTTTGGGATACTCAGGGCACTAAAATAGGTGTTGAATGGATGAATAAGCTGGGTTTTATTTTTTCCACCTACTTTTGCTTCCTAGTTTCTTTCCCAATCATTATGTATAAGTTCCTATACCTTCCTAGTTTTACATACTTAGATTTTCATGCTTATTCCAAACAGATTTTGGAAAAAATTACAGTGAAAATAAACCTGTCATCTATTTGAAGAAGAAAAGAAGGACAGAAAAGACAAAGATAATGTGAATAAATGAACATTTTCCTGGACCTGTCGTATCTTATTTTTTTTTTCCTTGCTATGAAGAAATTAAGCTCCTGGAAAGAGCAGTGACAGGGTAGGTGCCTGTCCCTCAGGTTCATTGTCCTGCTCTGCGTCTCCTCTCCTGCAGCCATGCTCATTTTGTGTACTCGTGGTCCCTTGGGATTCTCCTTTCACCTGACCTCACTTCTCTGAGCACTTCACCGCCATCTCTAAACCTTTTTATACTTTTGTGAATCCCCATGTGTCAAGGTTAACCTTTTTCATTGGTACTGCTTTATGTTAAAATAAATACACTTTCCAGGAAACGGAATAAATTTGGGTTCATAAACTTCATTCATAAAGGATCATAATCTTTGTGTAAATGACACCGACAAACATTTTAAGTCCCTGTATTGTATGTACTACTTGAATGTATAATAAACCAGGGAAAAAAAGTAACCTAAAGGACAGCTAATAAATGGTTGAGGTTTGTGAACCTCCAGGTCATTCCAGGCGTGATCATGAACATCTTATATTTGTTGAGGATGCCTGGTGTGGGTGAAGCCAGCAGAACAGAGACAGAGTAGTTTCAGAGGAAAGCTGAGACCAGCCAAACCCCTTCTCAAGGAGGGACTAAACCAACCTATCATGTTACTTGAAATTAGGGATGAGAAGGGAAATTTCCCACATGAGTTTTTAAGGTTAAAAAGCAGAAGTAAATGAAAAAGGAAAGCTGAATGATAAGTACACTTTTTATTCATCAAAAAGTGAATTCAAACTAACTGCCAAAATTTAAGGTGTCACAAGAAGTTAAAGAGAAGCAGGATACAAAGTGGAACAATTAAAACCATGAGGAACAAGAACAACTGACGTTAAGTTAGTCTCAATTCAGGATAATTGCCTGTAAATAGTCTGTTGTCTACAGTTGCCTCGAGCACATCAGTTGTGATATGTGGATAAAACATTCACACTTAAAAGCCAGAATAAGATAAACAGGGATTTGCAGTCTCTCATTCTTCATTACTTTGCAGGCCTGGGTCATTTGTTAGCACATAGAATAAAAATACTGCCCGGCCTGGAAGGAAAAGTGTCTGACTGACCATAATAAAATATAGATACCTTACTTCCTAGGCTCTTTAGAGTCGATCTTTTAACATTCTGAGAAATGGAATGCCAAGATAGTACCTGATAGAACAATAGTTTACCAAGTTCATTCTTTGTAGTCGCTATTTGAAATGAACTTAGCCCAATAATGTCAGCCAGGTCCCACTATCAGAGAGGAAACCTTTAATAATTTTAATCCCTTTCACCACATTCTGGAAGTTTTCTTGAGGTCTTGAAAACTTGTCTTTCTTGTGACCTCTGCATGAATGTACCCCAAACATCAGCAGGTAAGCCCTGCTGACTGCTTTATAAAGAAACCCACCTCACCCAGTATCTGGAGTCAGAAACTCATGAAGACCTTAAGTAAACTGACATCAGGTAAAATTATATATCTATAAAAGAAAGCTTGGGGGTTTCAGAAATATTTGATAATAAAGCTTTTGAAGCAATTTAAATCCTTTCAATTTGTGAAGAAAGGAACTTTATATAATCTGTGGGCTAAACTGATACACCATTTGACGACAGCAAAATGGGGAGTTTTGGGAATAATAAAACTAAGTGACAAATGTAGGATTAGATTGAGCCAGTATCGGTATGGCAACAAGGGAATTAGCATAGAAGAAATACAAGTTCATAGGATTTGTAGAAGAGCTTTACCATCAGCATCCAAAGGTCGCTGTGGAAGGAGATTGATGTTTCGCATAGTTGTGAAATGGCTGCTGTGGAAGCAGAGTCAACTTACGGAGTTTTCCTTTGGGATGGAAATAAGGTAAGAAGCAGATTTTAAAAAGTAATACAGGCAAACTATAATTTGGAATCATAGGTTTGAAAGTATCGATTCATCCCAGAAAATAGAGTGTGATTTAATATAAACTAGAAGGAAGTGTTCTGATCTAGACCTGCCACCAATAGCTTCAGACAAGCCTCTCGACTGCTCTGTGTCTCGGCATTCGTAGAAGGGCGTACTATACGATTGCTGCAGGCCCTTTCCATTCTGTGATTTAGCGAAAGGCTACAGGATCCAACAAGAAACTTCATATTTCAAACTGCCTCTAACTTTGTACACATAAACCAAATAAGCCCTGGGTTTTTTTGATACTATAATAGAGGCAACATTCTATCATCACACTTTTTCAGTCTCACCCCTGAGATGGCATAAAATCTAAGCCAGAATGTAGTTGAAAAGTAAGAATCAATAGTGTTCAGCTGCCATCATGGACTGCATGTTGATCGACTGAGTCATTTCTATTTTGAATGAGAAATTTTGACAGAATCATAAATCTATTAGAAGATCAAGAAAAGTCTGAGTACATTATTACTCGAACTATAGCTTAAAATTTGGCCACAATGGTATTATTTCTAATAGAATGTTTATGTATGCCCTAAAACATTTCTGAAAAGACATTCCACACAATTTCCTTTGGGGCGAGAGAGAGCAAGAAAGAACATATAGGTGATTTCACTCTTTTGGCATATTTTAATTATTTGAATTTTAAATATCAGTAGTTCTATGTAAATAGCATAAAGATACATACTTAACACAGACACAGAGCAGTCGAGAGGCTTGTCTGAAGCTATTGGTGGCAGGTCTAGATCAGAACACTTCCTTCTAGTTTATATTCAATCACACATTATTCTCTGGGATGAATTGATACTTTCAAACCTATGATTCCAAATTATAGTTTGCCTGTATTACTTTTTAAAATCTGCTTCTTACCTTATTTCCATCCCAAAGAAATCAGTTGTGGCCCTTATGTGTGGCCATAATTGTCAATATTTGTGGTGAATATACTTGATCTGACCAAGAGATTATCAACTGATAGTTGTTGGTGCCATTTCAAGCCCAACAAACCCCCACAATTTGTGGTGCAGTAAAGGGGGAGACACTATTGAGTGCAAAAAGCTCAACTATGATACAGCAAAACTGTGGAACAGCTCAATAGTGTTACAGCTTAGTTGTGAAACTATGAAACAGCATGTCTGTGAGGTGGTCTTGGGCAAGGCGGCTTGGCCCCTCTCTGTCTAGACAGTTCTGTTCTAGTTGGTCTGCTCAGATGGCTCTTCTATGCTCTGGTGTACCAGGACATCTTTGGTGTTTAGCTATAGTCAGGGAAATACAGAAAATACAGTCTTCAGTGGAAAGAGAAAGTGTGTTCCACCTAGACAGAGGTAAAACTGCTTTATACTGAGAAGGTTCCTACCCCTGATTACTGTTGGTGCATGCTCATGCAAATGAGGACTCCAAATTCTGGTAATCTGATTTGTCCAAAAACCACTGTCTTGACTGGTTGGAGTGGAGCTTCTCTGATTGGTCAGTAAAGATGCAAATGAGAATATGGCTGTGCAGCTCTAATTAAATGGTTGAAATAGGATTCCTATTGGCTGAAATATGATTCTGAAACTCCTTTTATAAGGATCAGCTCAGAAGGCAGGAGCGCAGTGCAGGAGGCTTGCAGCTCAGTGCAGTGTTTCCCTGAAGCACGTGGACTATGAGAGGAGCCTGTTTAGAAATGACAACTGGAATCTGTTTATAAATTTGAGCCCAGTTAGCTACCAGGAGTCCTTCATAGGCATACCTATTCTCAGGGTTGATGAAATGCAAATGAAAAAAAAGAGATGGGGCCCCTGTTTTACTCCCAGCCCATATTCTTTCTATTTTTCAGAACAATCCCTAATTATAGAGTGCTTATTTAAACTAGCCTTTTGTGATATAAGTTCTCCATCTCTTGAAAATGAAGAGGAAAGGATTTTGGGAAAGCTGTGAGTGACCATAAAGCAACTAACTTTCAAGGTCAAGACTATGTTGACAATATTCACAGATACTGTGTATTCTACCTCCACAGACTGATTTACTAGTAGGATCTCATGAAATGCTCTGTCTCAAACTAGTAAACTGCACAGTTTCAAAAGGTAACACCATCCATGACTAAACTACACTGCCAGGCTGTGCTTACCTATGATTTATTTTTCAAATCCTCCTTTTCTTCCAGTAAGTCAGTAAAGATAATTTGCCCCTCAAAAGTGGACTCTAATCCTATATAACAGGAACGCGTCCTCACTTACCAGTTTGGGTAATCAGGGGAAAGGACAGTGACCCCTGCCTCCCTGACCTATCTGTAACAGAAAAATTGAGGGTGAGAAACACTATGGGACAAAAGAAAATTGAGTTAATTCATGTTTCCTTATTCATTTTCTAAATATATTGTGCCAAAGACATGCTGTGGGAAAGTTGACTGTCTAACAGACTGTGTTTAAGAGCATGTAGGTGACTTAACAGAAAATAACGGGGAAAAAAAGTATAGTGAAATGAGGAATTACACACCTGTAAAAGTCCCCAAGCTCCATTAGCATCATTTATCAAAATAAAACAAGGTAGCTTCTGTTTGCTAAGAAAAAATGAGTGCTGCTTAGGTGCTTTGTTGTGATTCTGTCCCCGCATTGAAAAATATTAGGCTATTTGCAAATGCTGTTCCTTTTTGCAAACACAAAACTGCACAAATATGTATCCCTAGGAAGAGGAAATGTTTCACTATGGTGAGCGACAAACATTCCCTGATCTAGTATGACAGCTAACGCAAAGTAACAGCCTGCCCCACAGAGAGCTGCACAAGTGACAACCCAACTATGAGAAGCAACCAAGGGTGTTTATTTTCCTATTTCTCCATTCCCTTACATGGTCCAATGAAGGACCAATTACCCAAATGCTTTATGCAGGCTATATGGCTGCCCTAATTGGATGGTCCAGTTATCTGAGAGATTCTGAGTTCACAGCTGGCTAGGTTTAGATAAAGGAAAGGTAGAGTCATCAGATCTTAAAACAAACAAAAACAGTTCCATACAAACACATATAATAATACCTCTAACTGACTGACTGCAGGTATCTCTGCTTTGTGGGCTACTGGATCACAAAACAAAACAGAATTTGTAAATTTTTAAACATACTATAAATGATGTGATGTTATCAGAGTGAGTCCTCACAGAGCATTTGAGTAGATTTCCCTCTCTAATTCAACACGTTTCAAATGGCAGGACTTGCATTGTATTCCTTAGGGCATGAATCCACCAACACAGAGATCTCGTTACAACATCACAAAATATTTTCTGAAATCTAATTCCTCTCATTTTGTTAAAGGTCCCTGGACTACCTTAAATATACCTGCTCTTCCACTGGAGTTCAAGTTTCCTTGGAGACTAGGTAATTCCAAGAGTTACCTGATGCTCTCCTCTGTGCCTTCTGCCCCTGTGACCTTACCCCTCCCTGGCTCTCCACTCAGGCTGCAACTGACCAAGTCGGACAGACCTCTGTCTCCTTGGGTGCCTTTCTTGTGTTGCTGTCCCTGTCTGCCTCTTCCCCAAGCCTCTTTCTCATTCCTTTTTGACTTCAACTTTAAGGATCCTCCACCTCTTCTCCCTGCTGCTTTTCAAGAGATGTGTTTTTCTTTATGTTAATGACTATATACATTCTGTACCATCTGTCAGGAATGATGAATTAAATTTTCACTGCAGGTCTGACCATACCAAACTGTTGTTTTGAATTTTAATCTGTTGATATTTCCATTAAAATGGTTCTAAGAATATCAAGTTTGACAATAATAATATTTCAACTTCAAAATATTAAAAGTTAGAAGAGATTAAAACAAAATAAAGATACTTTAGATTTCTTCTATCTAATTCTAGTTTTGCAAGAATTTCTGTTTTTTTTCTTTTAGAAATGTAATTATATTTTTTAATTGTTGTTAAAGTGCAGCTGTCTCCATTTGCTCCCCACTACTCTCCCCCACCCCACCCACCTCCACTTCCCACCCTCAATCCTACCCTACTTTGGCTCTGTCCATGGGTCCTTTATACATGTTCCTTGACAGCCCTTCCCTTTCTTTCCGCCCATTACTTCCCTCCCCCACCCCTCTGGTTACTGTCAGTTTGTTCTTTATTTTAATGTCTCTGGTTATATTTTGTTTCAAAATCAAGAATATATCTAACATATTATCTTTAATTTTTTTAAACTGAAAGTGTTTTTATAGAACTGTTAAGTCACTCTTTCTTATCTTTGATAGAACAGCTCCATTTGGAACTCCTATTTATTGAACTACAAAGTGAATTCTCCTTGAAACCTTTCTACTTTTCTTGGGGCCTGTTTTTTTTCCAACATAAAATGATTTATTTCCCCCAAAGAAACAACTTCATAAATGTGGATAGGTTCCCAGAATAGCTGAGAGAATTCTAAATCTACCAGTGATTCAAGGACTTAACTAGATGACTACCTGTATGATTTCAACTCTTTACTGTAGTTAGAACGCATACATTTAATACACAGATAGAGCCCAGAAGTTCTTTTGGCACATGTAGATGTTATCAATAATTTCCATTATTCCTTAGATTGCAGCATGATTTAAAATTAATTACACATGTTTTCTTACCAGTCACCAAAGCTGTTGCTGTCCAGCCTACCAAACAGACCCATAGGTTTGAGGGCTTCCCTAATACTTTTAGCATACTGAGACCACGGAGTCTGTCTACTTGCCAACATCTTCCATTGACACTGCCATTGTCCTTACCACTAGTTTAAACAAATGCTACTGAATTCCACTTTTGACCTTTCAATATCTTTCCTCACAGAAATCAGGACAGCAATGAAACATACATCCTTTTTCTCTCCAAACTTCAAATGTTTTTTACCTGCACAGAGGATAAATATAATATTTTACTACTTTCTACAAGGCCCTTCAGAGGATTAAAGTGACTCACTTGTCCAGACACCAGGCACAGCAAGAGAAAGTGTAAATACAGATTCAATGACAATAACCCCACCTGCATTAAATATTTCCTTGATTGTATATGATATCATATTCTAAATATAGTTTATTAAATTATTTATTTTTCTTAGAGGCTTACCCAGACAAGCATTTATAACTTTCTTTGGCATCTTTACTATTATGTCATGTGAAGTTCATTCTTCCTATTTCCTTATATGCTTATATTCACTGATATATACATACATAATACATGGTATATGTAATATACACATAATTTCACAAGAAATTGGCTACCTCCATGTCCTCACCAGGTATTACCCTCTCTTCTTCACAAAGCTGAAGCCTTGCTGCATTCCCTGTTTCTTGCAACCTTGTAAGCCTTTTGCTGAATCCAGGGCTTCTGAACCTGTTATTCTCTTTACCCAGGAGTCCCTCCTCCCCACTCACTGACAAGACAATTACATCTTTAGATTTCAGTTTCAAAGACGCATCCTCAAAGAAACTCTCCCTGATACCTTCACATAAATTCCCACCCCCTGGTATAGTATCTTGGATCACAATTTTTTTCTTTCCCAATACATACTATAATCGGTAAATCCTTATTTTTATATTTCTAATGGTTTATTTCTGTAATTTCATATGTGTTTTTATTTCTCTCTGTATTTTCAGGATCTGTGCATAGAAAGGCATGGTATATATTACCAAAATTAGTAAATAATGAATAAATTAATAGATAAATGAAATAGACAGATATACTTCACTAGCTCCTAAAGAGATAATTTATTTTAGTACTATTTATTTACCAAGCTCTGTATTTTACAATTCTGTCTGGTCATCATCCAAAAAGAGTGAATTTCATCTTCAAACACCATGCACACATTCATTTCCCATTTCCAACCTTGCTTTTTGTCTTGAACCCAATTCCAAAGGACACCCATTCTTAGCTTACTACTTCAGACTTTCAAACATATTTGAGACAAGGCTGTCATATAGCTCACCCTTTCAAGTCTATGGCCTATTGAATTTCTCACAACTGCCTTTACTTTTGTCCAACCAACATCCAAAGCCAGACATTCCTACTCAACACTGACTTGTTACCAGTCTATATTTTGAGTAAATGGTGCCATATTAATGATCTAGGTCTTTTTTGCACCCAACTACTCTGTGTGCCCTTTTATGTATGCCTACACATAGAAGTTAAAGAAAGTGTTTTAGAAATTCCTGCATGTGTGTGATATTAAGTTTTTAAAGTTAAATAAGCATCCTACCCAGGTTTCCCACCTCTAAAAAGTATGGCAGCTGTGCCATTCTGAGGAGATGATTATTCTACCATATTTAAGTCAGTCTCCTTTGGTGATTCCATCAGAATATCCAAATACCCTAATGGGTCTTCTACACAGAACACTAATACTAATAAGAAGAACAAAATGTGAAAACTACATTTTACCCAGTATTAATAACAAAAATTAGCAATAATTAAATATGGCAAATAAGTGGGATTTTCAAGGTAGGCTTTGCAGTCTTAACACAATCTGAATTGATTCTCCCTCCCTGAAGAGAGCCTTTATCTTTAAAATCAATGATATAGGTGATGCTTAGGACAGGCCATATAATACAGATTTGAGTTAATTAGCCACAAAACCAGAAAAAGAATCTATCTTGTTTAAAAATCACTGAGTGATTCTTCCTTTTGAAATGACTTCAAGGAATGAAATGTTACATTTTAATTTAAATGAATACTGAGGACCATCTGTTATAGAGGATTAAAGTGACTCACTTGTCCAGATACCAGCAAGAGAAAGTGTAAATATAGATTCGATGACAATAACCCCACCTGCATTAAATATTTCCTTGATTGTATATGATATCATATTCTAAATATAGTTTATTAAATTATTTATTTTTCTTAGAGGCTTACCCAGACAAGCATTTATAACTTTCTTTGGCATCTTTACTATTATGTCATGCAAATTTCATTCTTCCTGTTTCTTTACATGCTTATAATCACTGATATATACATACATAATACATGGTATATGTAATATAGACATAATATTAAAATATAATTTACAAAAAGATTCTGGAAGAATTTCCAGTCTTCTATCTTCCTTCTTTTGCCTTCTGTTTTGTTTGAAACACTACATTAATATCTTCACACACATATACTCCTTTTAGAAAAATTAAAAGTCAGAACTAGCTTAAAAATCTAGAATCACAGTAGACTCTTAATGGATTTAAATTCTGTGCTTATAACAACTAACTCCTGATTCTCAAGGTAACATGTATGAACAGGTCATTTGCTTGAAGCATGCATTTGAATTGCCTGCACCAAGGCCAGGGAACGGATGAAGGCTTCAGCTGTTAACTGATACCAACAGACTTCATAGCATACCCATTTCAACAGGACTTCACTGTTTTTCACTGGATGTTGCATATCCAGTGAACTCTTCTGAAGTAATAAGTCTTTGCCTCCCCATAAGAAATAGTCCCTACAAGAAATTGGTTAGCGGTGCCACAGTAGAAATAAAGAGAAAGTAACAAGGCCTAAAGCAGTGATTGCTCTCAATCAGAAAAGAAGAAAATTTGGGAGAATCTAAGATTATAATATTAAATTTGTGGCTTTAAATATATTTAATCTCTTTAATTTTTCTTGAACATTGATTCCATGCCAGATGCTGTTAAATAAAAGATTTAATGCTGACCAAAATGGATGTGTAGGCCAATTACATGAAGCATATAGTCCAGCAATGGATTGTTTGCTTAATCTGTTATGTATTTGTGTATGAATGCATATATGTTTTTATGTATATGGGTATTTCTTTACTTATATCAACAAAGTTTAATTTATAGAATTTGTGCTATATAGTGTATACATTCTAACACTCAAAAATCTTAACTCATTTAACCTTTCTTCAACCTCATAAGGTAAGTCCCATCATCACATTCATTTTACACACGAGGAAAATGAGCAGTGTGGTTGAGCAAATTGCCCAAGATCACACAACTAATGTGGGGTAGAGCCAGTAGTCTGGCTTTAACCACTGGCTTTAATCACTGACTCTCCTGCCTACTTCCCAGACCTTGCCTAAAGTCTACTTTTTATGTGTCTGAATATTAATTGTATATACCTTCCTTGAAGATTGCTATAGTCCTTCGCTTTTCAATAATGGTGTTATAAACTACTTCATAGTATATGAGATATATAGTATATTTATCTCCACCAGAAAAATCAGGAGAAGGTGAGAGATAGAAATGTTTCAACAATGGCTCCAGACAGGAAGAGCAAAGTGTTTAGTTAAAATGAAAAAGATAATTAACTTTTTGAAATAAAGAACTGTAGGGGCTCAAGGGAATGGTGAGAGGAGGTGGGTGGAGGGGGGATGGAGACAACTGTACTTGAACAATAAAAAATAAAAATAAAAATAAATAAAAAAGAACTGTAAAGAAAAATGTGATTATCAAATATTAATTCACACAATTGTTTTCACTAAGAAACACAAGAAAGGGCAGTAGTTTTAATACTAATTATCTTTATGGTAAGTAAAGTCTCCTCTGAAAATGTTAAGAACAAGTTTTCTTTATAAGTTTTGAAGTTACAGACTAGATCACTTCTGCTGACCATGTTATTGCAGAAACATCCCCTTTTGAGATGACCAAGAATGGAGGAGAACATTTATAAGCTGGATGATGTGTACAGGACAGGTGAAACAGGCTTATAATGAGAGAAAACACCTGCATAAACATACATTTCCAAGGAGGAGCAACATGAAGGGTTAGTGACAGGAGCTCACTGACTGTTCTGCTTCACAGCCATGCTGCACAATCAATGGTTAAGCCAGGCGGGCTCTGCTGTTTCATAAGCTGCAGAGAACAAAGAAGCAAGATAAAGAACTTCTTACTTATATGGTAGCTATCCAGTACAAAGTTTATGTCATGGTTCAACTCTCTATAGAGTTGCAGAACTTAGAGTTGAAAGAAGAAATATCTTCTCTCTCAGACACTTAAATCACCATAAAAAACATCCCAGACCTCGCCTAAAGTCTACTTTTTATGTATCTGAATATTAATTTTATATACCTTCCTTGAAGATTGCTATAGTCCTTAGCTTTTCAATAATGGTGTTATAAACTACTTCATAGTATATGAGATATATAGTATATTTATCTCCACCAGAAAAATCAGGATAAAGACTTCAACATCATCATCAGCTCGTGCTGAAGAGAGTAAAACCTTGGTACCTGTATGAGCACTAATGTGAGAATAAGGGGGAAAAAGTCAGAAATGGCGAATACTTCCATAAGAGCACTAAAGAAGGAGGAACTACACATCTTCTTCAAATGACTTATTTCCACAGAAAGCAAAGTGAAGCTTGTCATGTTTCATTGAAAACCGGTGGCAAACAGGAATAAATTGATATGGAAAAACTAACTGAAGAGATTTGCAACAATAATGCAACTTACAATTACTGATTTACATTTGTCTGTCAGGGATCAACCAGAATAATAAAAGGTATTTGCCATCTTTTTGAGAAGAAATTGTTATCCATTTTTTTAATACAAGTGTAATGTATATCTATAAAATATATATATTATACTTATCATAATGTGTATCTATAAAATAAACATTTATTATACAGCTCAATGAATTTTCTTAAACATGCTAACCTCACAGTCCCAGATTTAAACATAGAACATTGTAAGTACCTCAAAAATTTACATCATGCTCTATTTCTGTCACTCCTTCACCCAAGGATATATAGATAGGATTTATAGAATAATTGAAATAGTTGAGGCACAAAGGTCATTGAGGCCACTTCTAGCCTACAGGAAATCTGTGAGTAAAGAACACAAAAGATGTCACAAATGAACTCAAGTTTCCCGCAGCAGAAAATTGGGTGTCTCTGAAAGAAAACTGGCTTGTCATTTGCCTTTGCCCAAGTCTCTGCCCACATTGTCACCAGAGAATAATAGCTTTTTCTCTTCTGCCTTTCAAATTTTTGCCACTGATTTTCGCTGGTTAAACAATTATTTTATTTAAAAGAATCTTAGAACCCTGGCTGATGTGGCTCAATGGATTGAGCGCCAGCTTTGGAACCAAGGTTCCAAGGGCCCCTGGTTCCATTCTCAGTCAGGGCATGTGCCTGGGTTGCAGGCCAGGTTCCCAGTAGGGGGTGCACAAGAGGCAACCACACACTGATTTTTCTCTCCCTCACTTCCTCCCTCCCCTCTGTCTAAAAAATAAATAAATAAAATCTTTAAACATTTTTTAAAACAAAAATATTTAAAAATTAAAATTAAAAGAATCTTAGAAATGTAATATTCATGGCAATCCATGAGGCTGATCAAAAATCTCAAAAGCGCAGAGATGGCACTGAGCATCACCAGAAAATATGTGGTCTAGTCTGTTTCATCACTCCAGCTACCTAGTTTCCACAAGCACACTTCTGTTTATATCTAAATTACCAAATCACAACAGGATACATCTATTCATTATATAAGTGGGGATTTTTAAAAAATATAGAAAATAAATTTTATAAACAACTTTTTATTTTTGGCCGATACTTATTTCTTTATTTGGTCAGTCACAATCCTTCAATACTAATATAGTGTCATGACACCTTGTCTAAACTACTGAAGGAAGAAAAAGGGAAAGCTCTGTGTGTGTGTGCATGTGTGGATGTTGGCAGACTGATGATCAATAACAGCTATATCTAGATACTGCATATATTGTTTTTGCAAATATCCAATGCCACCATAAACACCTTACAGATGCCTTCCTTCTGCCACTACTCATTCTATGTTACCCTCTCTCTCTCATAGGAATCCAACTAGTAATAGTTGTTCACTTGTTGGGTAAACAAAATCTTCATTCATGAAGATCTGATATGACTGTGCCCCCGCCTGTATGCGATTGCTATAGGTCTGCATTAATTTTACCACTGGAAATGGGAACAATAATAGGATCTTAAAAAATCCCTTGGGTTCTAGACATAATTTTCCTTGTCCACATTCTTTAGGAAAAAACCATAATTTGCCTTGATAGTTAGAATCCATCATCTTTGTCTATTGGTTCAGGATTAGAAGGTACTTAATGTGGCCAGATGGAAACCTCAAATTCAAGTTCCATCTGGTAATAGCTGTGTCCTCATAAACACATAGCTTTCTTGGAAACTTTCAACCAAGTCCAAAGAATCACAAATTATCCAAGCTACTTTCACTTCCAAACTTGTTTCCAGGACACACATTTTTTTCTGGAGATGGGATGAATGTTTTCATATGTTTATACCAGGCACATACTAAAATCCATATAGCACCATAAAAGCCTTAAGGTTTTGTCATCACTCACCATTGTCATAACAGCATGTGCAATACCCATTTCATTATCCTCTCAGTCCTGTTGCTTCCTCATGTTGGATACATGGCAAAATCAATGAACCCCATGGATGTGAGCACTTCATCTCACTTACATTGCTTTCAAAGTGGTTATAACAAAGTCTCAATCAGATTTGTAGGAGATTATTTTGAAGAAATTGACAAATCAATTTAAAAATATACAGTGGTAGACAAAAGTGGATTTGTAGTTCTGAGTTTGTAAAACAGTTTATTCTTATATTACTATTTATTCTTGTATTATATATTTCTCCATATGAAAAACTATAAACCTATTTTTGCCAACCCTGTATTAAGATACGTAAAAAAAATTGAGTATGGAAAAACCATTTTTAAAAATCTGTATTTCAAGGTTTACTATAAAGCTATAGTACAAAAGAACCTATGTACCCCAGTGTTCATAGCAGCACAACTTACAATAGCCAAGTGCTAGAAGCAGCCTAAGTGCCCATCAGTGAATGAGTGGATCAAAAAACTGCGGTACCTTTACACAATGGAGTACTACACAGCAGAAAGAAAGAAGGAGCTCCTGCCCTTTGCAACAGCATGGATGGAACTGGAGAGCATTATGCTAAGTGAGGTAAGCCAGGTGGTGAAAGACAAATACCATATAATCTCACATATAAGTGGAACCTAATCAACAAAAAAACCAAGCAAGCAAAATATAACCAGAGACACTGAAGTAAAGAATAAACTGAGAGTAACCAGAAAGAAGTAGGAGGGGGATAATGGAGGAAAGAAGGGGAAGGGTCTTCAATGAATATATATAAAGGACCCATGGACAAAGCTGAAGGGGGGTAGAATTGAGGGTGGGAGATAGGAGTGGGTGGGGCAGGGGAAAGTGGTGACAGGAAAACGGAGACAACAGTACTCAAATATCAATAAAATAAATTTTTGAAAGCTATAGTACAGTAATTGTCCCCCTTTCATGGTTTCAATTACCTATGGTCAACTGCAGTCCAAAAATATTAAATGAAAAATTTTAGACATAAACACTTTATAAGTTTTAAGTGGTGTGCTGTTCTAAGTAGTGTGACAAAAGAAATCTCACATGGTCTTGGTGCCATGTCCATCTTCCCAGGAAGTGAACCACCCCTTGGTCCAGCATCTCCACAGTATATAGGTTAACTGCCCATGAGTCACTTAGCAGCCTTCTCAGTTCTTGTATCAACTGTCATGATATTGCATTGCTTATGTTCAAGACACCCTTATTTTCCAAAGCCATTCACATAACATTTATTGTAGTATATTGTTATGATTGTTCTATTTTATTATTATTGTTCATCTCTCACTGAGCCTAATTTATAAATTAAACTTTATCATATGTATGTATGTATAAAAAACTGCATCCATAGGGTTTGGTACTATCTGTATTTTCAGGCTTCCACTAGGGGTCTGGGAACCTATACCCTGTGAGTAAGAGGGGCTACTACAATCAGGATAGTGTTACTTTGACAAAAACATCTAGACATCAATCAAAAAGTATTAAAAATTCCAAAATAGAGCCATATCTAGACAATAAATTAATTTTTGACAAAGATGCCAAAGTAAGTCAATGGGAGAAAGTGTTTTCAATAAAAGATGCTAGAACAACTAGATATTCATGTGAAAAAGAAATAAAATTCTACTTATCTCTCACAATAAACAAAAACTAACTCAAAGCTGATAACAGGTTTATACATGAAAGCTATTATTATAAAATGAGATATTTGCAACTGTGGAGTAAGCAAAGATGTCTTAGATACAAGGCAAAAACAATAAAAATAGGTAAAATTAGCATCATAAAAAATTAAGACTTTTGTTGTCTTAAAGACTTCAGCTGAACCCCCATCATAGCCTACCTGCTGGGCCTGGCCTGGCTGAAGTGTGGTGGTCAGAGAAGCAGGCCCCTGCCCCAGCTGGCTCTGTCTGCCCCAGGTGCTCAGGCTGATCCTGAACTGGCCCTCACCCAAGTCATTGGGGCTGCTATCCCTGCTGATGAGCCACCCTGTGCCAGGCGGACCATGTCTTCTACAACCTGGACTCCAAGCTGCTCATGCCTGAGTCTCTGGGGGATGAGTCATAGCATCAGAGCCTTCCTGGTGACGGCCATGTTTGAGGGAAAGTGAAAGGTGCTTCTGATGGTAACCAAGGAGGTGGAGGCAAAGGGCTGCTAGCTGCAGGCTGATTTACCTTGAGAAACAAGGCTGCTTGCCCAGCAGTGCCTGCAAGTCCACATGCAGCTCCTAAGCAGGAAAGGACCAGGACTGTACCTCATGGGCCCTATGGAGGCCCCAACCCCTTCCTTTGCTCTCTCAATATGCAGGTGCTACCTCAATGAATTTGAGAATATGCAAAAGGAAGGAAGGATAGGAGGGAAGAAAGATGGGGAAAAATGCAAGCCATCTCTTGGTAGAAAATATTTGTAATACATGTATGTAAAAAAATTCTTATAATTGAAGACTAACAAGCCTATTGTTAAAATGATATGAATACACACTTCATAAAAGAATATATAAAAATAGCCTATAAGCATATGAAAATATGGTCAGCATCATTAGTTATTAGAGAAATGTTAATTAACAATGAGATATTATTTTATATTTACTAGAATGACTAATATTAAACATATGGTCAAAAGCAGTTGTTAAGAATTTAGAACTAGACCACTCACACCTTATATGTGCAAGTGTAAAAATGGTACCACTTTAGAAAAAGTTTTAGCAGTTTTGCATAAAATTAAAAATACTCTTATCTTTGATATAACAATACCAAGCCTATGTAATAACACAAGAGAAATAAAAACATGTATCTATAAAATGCACAAAAATGTCCATAGCTGTTTTACTTATGAGAGTCAAACACTGGAAACAACCAAAATATCTGCAAAGTGGAGAATGAATAAACAAATTATACAATATCCACACAATAGAATCCCACTCAGCAAAAAATAATAAAAATAATGAACTACTGACATGTTTTATAATAGCAATAAATGTCCAGAAAACCATTATGCTAAATATAAAAAGCATGAAGCAAAAGACTAATATATAATTCTATTTGTATTAAAATCTAGGAAAGCAAATATCACATATAATCATAGAAAACAGAAGTTTTTGCCTGGGCCAAAGGTAGAGGGTGGTGGTAGGGAAGGAGCATTCTGGGGTTGATGGAACTGGTGCATGTTAACTGTAGCACTGGTTATAAAAGCATATACATTTGTCTAAACTCAATAAACTGTGCATTTCAATGTGTGCAAATCACATGATCATGTCAATAGATGCTGAAAAAGCATTTGATAAAGTACAGCACCCATTTGTGATAAAAAATGCTTAGCAAAGTGGGAATAGATAGAGCATACCTCAATATAATAAAGGCCATATATAAGAAACCTATGATCAACATCATACTCAATGGGCAAAAACTAAAATCTTTCCCCTTAAGATCAGGAACAAGACAAGGATGACTGCTCACATCACTTTTATTCAACATAGTGTTAGAAGTTCTAGTCACAGAAATCAGAGAAGAAAAAGAAATAAAAGGTATCCAAATTGGAAAGGAGGAAGTAAAGCTGTCATTGTTTGCAGATGACATGATAGTGTACATAAAAAACCCTACAGGCTCCACCAAAAAGCTACTCAACCTAATATGTGAATTTAACAAAATAGCAGGATACAAAGTTGATATGCAGAAATCCATGGCATTTTTGTATACCAACAATGAAATATCAGAAAGAGAAACTAGGAAAAAATCCCATTTATAATAGCAACAAGAAAAATAAAGTACCTAGGAATAAATGTAACCAAAGAGGTAAAAGACCAACCAGTACTTGGAAAACTACAGAACACTGATGAAAGAAATTAAGGAATATACAGACAAATGGCAGTATATACTGTGTTCATGGATTGGAAGAAGCAACATCATGAAAATGTCCATACTACCCAAAGCAATCTGCAGATTCAACACACCACCTATTAAAATACCAATGACATATTTCACTAATTTAGATAAAATATTTCAAAAATGTATATGGAACCAAAAGAGACCCCTCCTAGCTTCAGCAATCTTGAGAAAGAAGAACAAAATAGGAGGGATCACAATATCTGATAACAAACTATAGTACAAATCCACTGTAATCACAACAGTCTGGTACTGGCATAAGAACAGGCACATAGATCAATGGAAGAGAATACAGAGCCTGGAAATAAACACATGTCTCTATGGTCAATTAATATTTGACAAAGGGGGGAAAAGCATAAAATGGAGTGAAAATAGCTTGTTCAACAAATGGTGCTGGCTGGAAGACCTGGAATAGTACATGCAAAAGAATGGAACCAGACCACCAACTTATACCATGCACCAGAATAAACCAAAATGTATAAAAGGCAAGCATAAGCCATGACACCATAAAACATAGGAATTATAGGCAGTAAAATTCCATATATCCCGTGCAGCAGTATTTTTGCCAATATATCCTCTAGGGCAAGTGAAATAAAGGAAAAAATAAACAATTAGTACTGCATCAAATTAAAAGGCTTCTGCATGGCTATAGAAAACATCATCAAAATGAAAAGGTAACCAACTGTATGGGAAAGTATATTTACCAATGATACCTCAAACAAGGGTTTGATCTCCAAAATATGTAAGAACTCACACAACTCCATACTAAGAAGACAAACAATCCAATTTAAAATGGGCAAAGGACCTCAACAGACATTTCTCCAAGAAGGACGAACAGATCGTCCAGAGACATATGAAAGGATTCTTGAAATCTCTAGCCATCAGAGAGATGCAAATTAAAACCACAATGAGATACCACATTTCATCTTTATGATAAGAAATGAGAATGAAGTGAGAATGGCCGTCATAAAGAAATCAACAAACAACAAGTGTTTACGAGGATGGGGAGAAAAGGGAAATCTAATACACTGTTGGTGGGAATGCAGAATGGTGCAGCCACTGTGGAAAGCAGTATGGAAATGCCTCAAAATAACTAAAAATGGAACTTCCTTTTAACCCAATGATTGCACTCTTGGGATTATACCCAAAAATCCTGAAACACTAATTCAAAAGAACCTAAGATCCCCTATGTTCATAGTAGCATTATTTATAATAGCCAAGTGCTGGAAATAGCCTAAGTGCCCATCAGTAAATGAGCAGGCAAAAAAACTGTACTATATGTACACAACAGAATATTATGCAGCAGAAAGAAAGAACTCATACTTTTCACAACAGCATGGATGGAACTGGACAGTATTATGCTAGGTGAAATAAGCCAGTCAGCGAAAGACAAATACCATATGATCTCACCTACAACAGGAACCTAATGAACAAAACAAATGAATGAGCAAAATATAACCAGAAGTATGGAAATAAGGAACAAACTGACAGTGACCAGAGGGGAGGGAAGAAGGAGAACAGAAGAGGAAGGGTCTGTTAAGGAACAAATATAAAAGACCCATGGACACGGACAACAGGGTGGGGATTGACTGGGAGTGGGAGGTAGGAGAGTGGGTGGTTGGGCAGACAGAGCAGGGGAGAGCAATAGGGGGTAACTGGAACAACTGTAATAGAACAACAATAAAAAAGAGAAAGAGCCTATCATTTACAAATGCACGAAATGCACCCTTATTCAATATCTGACTTTTGGTAAAGTTTTTCCTGAGGGTCCACAAAAATACTGGAGGAACTTTCTCAGTTGTTATAAACTGATTTCATCCTACTGAAAAGAACATGTCCTTACTGTTCTGTATTCATACATAACACTATTCATTGTCATACAGAAAGTGTATGTTACTGCCCAAAGAGTGTAGCTTCATTTGTTATCACCACTTCAATTTGACATTCAGTTAAGCTCTCAGTTAATGTGCATTGTGGAAAAAGTGATTGCCATGTAGTATGAAATTTTAGTAAAAATTATTTTAATAGCTTCACAAATGCATTTATCACTATGAATAAAAATTATTGAAGACAGAAAATGTAACTTAAAATTGTCAAGTATGTTTTATTGAATGTTATGGAAAAAGTGTGTTAAAATGGCATTATTGATTTGGGAATTCACAAAGACCGTAGTGTGTGTCCTTTGTGAAGATAATGGTTTATCTATTCTACTTTGGCACTGAGTCTCATTTTAGTGAAAAAATTCAACCAACCATTACTTTTTGCTCCCACAACTTGAGGTGAATAAATGTAAACTGATTCTGTATTCAGCCGCTTTTAATTCTTACAGACATACCTATAAAATGCATTTTTCTTTATTTTCTTATTATGCAAAAAGTTATTTTCTACTAAAGCATCACATGCAGTTTCACTACTTTGTGAGCCATATCTTACACAGTTTACTTTAATGTTGGAATAGTGTATCCTATAAAAATAAAATAAGAGAACTTGAAAAGAAATTAAAAAGCATGTTAATAATGATGTGTCCAAATTACATTAGCTGATTCATATCAGAAGAGGTAATTTTTAAAATTAATATTGTTTTATTAATATTAACTATATCTATCAAGAAGTTTAGAATATGGAATATTAGAGTTTTGGATTATTTCATAAGTGAACTATTCCACTCTCTCAGAAAATTGAGGACCAGATGAATTAAATCATCTATAAAAGCTTATGCTGTTCCAGGACTGAAATCTTCATTTAATCCAATGCCAGTTTTTCACTCACAATTTGCATGTAAACAAGTAGGAAATGGGGAGTAAATATGAAATAAATACATAAAATTCTGCCAATATGTATAATTCTGGATACACATGCTGTATCTTCTTCAACACCTAAACAGTTTCATTTTGGTTTTTTTTTTGACCTGTTACTTGTCTGTTTATCTATCTTTTTAATTGTAGACTACTCTAGGTAGCCTTGTTTTCAAATAGACTTTTTTACACCAGGTTTGGATTTACCAAAAATAATGAGAAGATCCATATACCCTGGCAGCTAGTTTCCCTATTTCAAATATGTTACACTAGTACGGTACATTGCTTACAATTAAGAAACACATATTGATATATTATTAACTGAAGTCCATAGTTTAGTCAGATTTTCTTAGTTTTTACTAGTGTCCTTTTTCTATTCCAGAATTCCACCCAGGACATCACATTAAATTCATGTCTCCTTGGGTCTTGGCTGTGACAGTTTCTTACACCACATTGTTTTTGATGACCTTGATATTTTTTAGATATACTAGTCAGATATTATAGAATGTCCTCAACTGGGATTTGTCTGATGTTTTTCTCAAGATCAAGTTGGAGTTATGGTTTTGGGGGAGAAAGATTAGAAAGGTAAAATGACATTTTCATCACATCTTATCAATGCTATCAACATGATTTATGACTATGTGTGTTGACTTTGATCACTTGGCTTAGGCCATGCTTATCAGAATTCTCCCACTGGAAAGTCATTATTCCCCCCATTTCTATTACTATCCTTTCTGAAGGGAAATTACTATGCCCAGTTCATACTTAAGGAGTAGAGAGCTGTGGTCCCCTTCCTGTAGAGCAAAACAGCTACAAAAATTAGTTGAAATTCTTCTTCATGAGTTATTTCTCTTCTTTCCCATTTATTAATGTACTCAATAGTTTATTAAGTTTGGATTCTTTACTTTGGACTATAATTCAACGTTATTTTGTTGCTGAAGTTGATTCAGATCTGGCAGTTGGAAACATTCTCAGTTTGTTCTTGTGCCCTTTTGACACATTCTCATAATTGAGGGTTTTTTTTTTCTTGATACTTCCTCACATCTTGGTGATTTATAAGAAGCTACAGGTTCATCTTATAATTTTCTCGCCCCATTCCTTGAGTCAGCCTGTTCTCCAAGGACCTCTGGTTCCTTTGCTTAGAGAATGGTATTAGGAAACAAAGATCTGGGGGCTACTACAGCCCAGAGGACTACTTGAAATTAGGGGTTCAGTGTATTTTGTTCTGCCACAGTCATGTTTGTAAAGAAGCACAAATATATTATCAAAAATAATCACCAGTGATTTTTTGATAATATGTTGCTCTATCCAAATGAAATATTTTCCCTTATATTTTCTGAGTTAAGAAATGATACCTGTCACCATAGTTTATACGGAAGTTATGTATGATAAGTACCAAAAGCAATATTGTGATTCACCAGGGATTTACTCTACTTGCTTTGTCTTGATAATAAACCTTGTTGGCTTGGTGAACTTGAGTCACTCAAACTCTCCCTTCATGCCCAGGCCCCAGAGAGTTGATAAACAGAATGTGTGGAAAGGTCAGATACCGCTTACTTGCATTCAGGTCATTGGGTGATTTATTCAATTGAAGCAAATCACCAATTTTTAGCTTTTATTTCTTCTTCTATATATTCCAGAATATTTTTATTTGAAAAATGCGCTTTCATATTTTGTAAGGTTGATCCTCCTCAGAAAGATTTTAAGAAAGGGCAAATAAGTTTTCTAGGAGAAGAGAGGCTGGAAAAATGGCTCACTAAATTGAGTCTAAGTGTGTGTGGGGGGGGGCTGGGGGGGTAGTGGTGTCATCTATGCCAAAATCAGAACAGTAGAGCTTTCTGTTCCCAGATGAGAGCTACAGAAATTCCCTCTATTGTGACAGATTATAGAGTTTCTCCAAAGAGATTTACTATTTGGAGAATAAAAATATTGAAAACTATTTCTAAAAAGAGGACTCACTATAGACTTTCACAACTGTGAGGGTACAAATATTTTCATCTTTACTATAAATAGGTGAATAGCATTCAGTGTTAAAATATTTGTCCTTTCTTCATGTTTATGTAAAATTATGCATGTTTATAATCTATTCAGTGTATTATCCTGGCCTTTTTATGCCTCCTTTACTTGTTAAATCTGTTCATTAAAACTTAAATCTAAAGAGAAGAATGAGTAAAAAAAAAGAGTTTCAACACAGATTTGTCAATTTTGTTCTTTTGAGCTAAAGATTTATAGGGAGGACACTAAAATAAAGTTTTATTTTTAATTTAAGTAATTTATAGTTAATATTTTATATTCAGATGGTATTTCCTAAATGCTATTTTAAATGTGGTAGGTTATTTAACCATAGCAGAAGATGAATTTTATCTTGAAGGGATTTAATTCCTAAACAGATAAAATCCATACTGTTAGTATTTACTTCTGTGTACATATGTATAGTGTATAAGTATACATGCATGTATATGTCTAACTAGATATCTATCCATTTATCATCTATCAATTAACTACTACCTATATTCTTGAAGAAAAATGTATGCACATGCATTCCAAACTGAACTTTTCAAACATCTCTCAAAATAAAATTGACTAGAATATATTGTTTTTAATTAATCCTGATGGTATCACAGGCTACATTTACTTAATAGGATAAATTAACCTTTTCAGAATGAATTTTGAGGTATAATGTATCCCAGCTATGACCTTGCCAATATTTACTTGGTTGTCCTTTGTCAGTAAGTAAGTACAATGCTTTAGTGTCCTCAACTCTGGCGTACTCAATTCTGGTATCAGAGAATTGATGTGGGTGATTTTTGTGTCCCTTACAGCACCATCAGTTTATGATCGAGTTTGATTTTTAATTTTATTCTTTCTGACAATATAATCAATGAACAGAAAAAATGACCCTTTAGTAAATGATTCTCCCCTGGCCTTTCCCTTCAGGCATCGTTTCCATTGCAGTTTTCACAGACGGCATAGGCAGGCATGCCCATGAATGAGAACCAACTGAAAAATCAATCTGTTCGAATGAAAGATTTGGGTTTTTCCCTCAGTGCACACAACTTAGGGAACAGTTATCATCTTTGCCAGAAAAATTATTGTATCCTTTGTCTCACTTTTTATGTATTCTGGGAATAAGTTTCCTTAATATTTTAGAAGAATCCATAGCAGATGATACCTCTTAGCTACTTTACTCAAGAGAGCCAACTTTATTTTCATTTTATGCAGAGTCAGTGTTCTATTTAACTCTAAATTATTTATTGTGCACCATTTGGGACGTAGGAGAAGCCATGTTTGAGAAAATGAGAGTTATGTAAAAGAAATTAATTCTAAATTATTATTCATGTTATGTATCACATAGGCCTTGAATTTATTCGAAGTACCACCAAGCAGCAAATAAGAACAAAGTGCTTCTTCTGGAGTAAAATTTCTACGCTGGTATTTACACCTAACAGACTGAGTGTGACCATGCCAGCCTCTGTTGCTTCTCTAATGCAAGGAGTATTTTGTATTTGATCAGGGCAGAGCAGACCAGAGTATATTCTGTCTGTAATCCTGAAAATCTACCATGGTACTTGCAGCAAAGTAGACACTCAAAACATGTTTGTTGAGTGAGTGAAGGCACACAATATAAATAAATGATAGAACTACCCCAATCACCCTCCCTGGTTAAAAATGTCTTTGTAATATTACCTGATAGATGGAAGAGACATATTAATATCTATATAAAATCCAAAGCTTTATTAATGTGATTGCTATTTTAGATTGTAGTAATTGTGTTCTTAACTACATTGGCAAAATGCTTTGAACTTCCCTGGGACAAAGTCCTATGTAGTCATACATTTTAATTATGAAACCATCACTCTAGCAAAATAGACCATTATTAATTTTATTAGAATTTCTCTGAAACTCTCTTTGTGAAACTCCCTCTAGAATTTTCTTTCTATATTCTATAAACAAAGTTATATGAATAATGTATGCTAGAGAAAGTCATAATTACAACCTTGCTTTTTTCAAGACACCCAATAGCTTGTGTAGTCTGCTGGTTATTTGTGGCAGGCAGAAAGTTCTCTCTGTTGGATGTCAGAATTAAAAGTTCAAATTCCCCCAGTGATCTGTACATTCCTTTATTGAATATGAGGGCTGGGGGTTGGCCTTTACTCTTGGATATCTATTGAAGTGACTAAATTACTTCCGTATGTGCAGCTTTCTAATGTTCTTTTGACACTGAACCAGAACGTATTTATTTTGCATGTGATTACTGGATTAATATGCAACCACACTACTTGGAGATCTTTCTTTTGTTCTCTCACCACTTCAATGCCCACCTGCACTTCAAACCTAGATCATAAATACAAACTCTCTCAAGTTGCACCTAGCTGGGAGATATGCAGTTTATAAGGATGACAACATTATTTAATACTCCTACAGTTAAGACTCCCATGAGACTATAAATTTGAACCCTATATTATATTAGATATATATTATAAAAGTCATCTTCTTTAGAAGTTTCAAAAAACTGTCCTAATTTATGACAAATTTATGAAAAGAGAATTTATGTCCTAAACAATTTGATAACTGAAACATTAATTTACATCTAAACATGAACCTTATCTATGCTAAGAAAGTATGACTACATATATTAATCAATATAGAGTCTGATTCAACTTAAGATAGAAAATGGGAGATTTCTAGGCTTTGAAATTCTCTAGTGAACAATTTAGAAATTGAAGCAATAAGACATTTTAGGTATACAGGAAAAATTTACAGGGCGAGAACAGTAAAACAATGAAATAAAAATGTAAATAAAATATTTTCTTCATAGTTACTATTGCACAAAATGTATTTTTAATTTAATTATCATGATTAATCTAAATAATGTGTATGTATATGTCATTTTTTATCATTTATGTGTTCTTTTTAAGCAACATATTATTGTCTATACCTGATGCCAATGTTCTCTTATAAAGGAAGCAAAAAAACAACAACAAAAAAATAGCTTCTGTGAGTTTTGGTGACAGTTGGGGGTCAGAGAATAAGTGTCTATTCTAATTTTTTAAATCAATATTCAAAGGGCAAAATGAATTAATTCTACTTACAGAAAAGGAAATGGTGCTATGTTTTAGTTGAATGTGGCCCCAGGGACCATTGTTACTGCATTGCCCCTCAGACTTAGCCTTTTAATTGTTTGCAGGGAATGGGAGACTTCTAACACAGCACTTTAAATATGGCAGAATCCAGAAAAAAACTGAAGCCACACTTGGACTCAGATTGGCAAGGCAGGGAGGAAGGGTTGTGTTATGGGTCAAGGAGGCCGGACAACATAGTTCTGTCTATTTAGCTCAAAGCAATTTGACCAATATATAGAAAATCAAGATAATTATGTTAATTAGATATTAATTAAAATTTAATCTTATAATCGGACTAGGTAATTAGCATTATGGTGTTCGGCAAGACACCTCATGGTTTTTGAGCCTCAGTTTATTCATTTATGATATGACAGGCAAAAGGGTTAGACAATATCTAGGATCACTTCCCACTCTAACATTGTATAGGCCTATATTACTAATTCTGTACTTGTTGGTCATTTTCACATATCATGTCCCTTCTAGTTCAGAATTTATAGCAAACATCATAGTAATATCTCCATAGTATTAAATCATACACTACACACACACACACACACATACACATGCATATGATTAAATCAGCATGAACATTAAATGATTGGAGAAAAGTTAGAATTCATCCAAATTCCTGAGGGTGTATGATATGATACAATGCAAACAGCTTTTCCTGTTGACAGAACAAATATGCCCAGTTTCCAGGAAGACATGTGTAGGTCTTCTACGAAGAAAAATGTATCGAATTCAAGGTCATTTATGTAACAACATAATTCATTTTATCAGTAGAAGATAGAAAGCCTCTTTTACTGAGAGTAGGCAATTTGTAGTAGTATCGGAAGACGCAGCTGAAAAATAGAATAGAAAAGAACCAATCAGGAATGTCAGAAGATATTCAGAAGACACAGCCTCTCCAGAAGCCAGTGAGTAAGATCTAGATAACAGATTAGATAAATGTCTTGACAAAATGCATGAGTTGGCTCTCTCTGTTCAATAACTGTGTGTGGGTTTGCTGAGAACTGGCAGATACATACTTTCAATCTTCATCCTGTTGGTTGTTGGTATGATTCCAACCATGTGAAACGGATCCATAAGTGTTTTTGCATTTTCTGGTGTTTGCATATGTTGAATGCTGCTGTTGGGATACCAAATACTATAAATGATTGTTTCATGAATTTTTGTGTGCACTCATTTACTGAGATGAAAAATTTACAGTAAATTTTTGGTAATGGAAAAATACAATAAAAATAAACTATTAAAATTTAAGTCATGTCTAAAGAAAGAAGTCATAATCCAAGACAGCACAAAAGGCATTGATTGCCTTCCCAAAGAAGTCTCTTTGTTTTATGGGGCCAAAATAAAAGAAGGCAGGAAGGAACTCAATATTTTTGACTGACTTGTAAAATATTTTCCAGTAGCAGTTATACATTAAGATCTAGTTTACCCTGGCATATTAGCTTTCCTTTTATGGTTGATTTCCTAATTATTCTCATCATTAGATTTTAGAAACTTCAGAGTAAACAAGAATAAACTGAGGTATGTAAGAGTTAGAAGAAAAGAGAAGAGAGACAAAATGACAGGTACAAGCTGGGAAAACACAGATAGAGGTAGAGGGTGAGATGGATGTATATAATCAAGACAGAAGTTAAGATTAATTAATTAAACACAATAATCACAATGAGTTCACCTGTAGCAGAACCACTGGCACACATTGACAAGCAGTCATTTTCAGCCACATTTCTACCTCACTTGGCACAAGCCAGTCCCATATCCTGGCCAGGCTAGACAGAGGAGGATGTCCACAGAACACAGGTTAACACGTTGTAAGAAAGCCGGATACTAGTAGCTCATAAAGAAAGTCAAAACTTATAGGGTCCTAAGTTTACAAAGAATTTCCCTCAGAACTCCTGTATATTTAGAGTACAATGTCACAGAAATTAATAACCATGAATTATTTTATAATGTGCCAACAGTAGTGTAATATGTACTAAATTTTTTGAAAATTAGTACCTTCTGACTGGCATATACTAAAACTTTGTAGAAATCAGAATGTAATGGTTAATTTTATGTGTCAATTTGACCGGACCACAGGGTTCCAAGATATTTACTCAAGCATTATTTGGCGTGTTTCTATGAGGGCATTTTTTGATTAAACATTTAAACTGATAGACTAAATAAAGGTAGATTGCCCTCCCTAACATGGGTGGGACCCATTCAATCAATTAAAAGCCTGATTAGAACAAAAAGGCTGACCTTCCCCAAGTAAGAGAGAATTTCTCATTCCGGACTGCTTTCAAGCCAGGTCACTGTTCCTTTCTGCCTTTAGACTCAAAGTGAAATGTTGGCTCTTTCTGTGTCTCAAGCCTGCTGGCCTTTGGACCAGGACTGCACCATTGGCTCTCCTGGTCCTCAGGCTGGAACTCAGACTGGAACTACTCCATCAGCACTCCTGAGTCTCCAGCTTGCTGGCGGTAGATCTTGGGACTTGTCATCCTCCAATCCCTTAAAATAAATCTCTTTCTATTTATATGTAATTCTATCGATTCTGTTTCTCTGGAGAACTCAAATCAATACACAGGGTGTTGAGTTAACCAAAATAGATGTCCATGCTAGGTAATTTTGTGCTAATTTTAAGGAAAGATAAAAGCTATAAGCAATTCTTGGAAATATAGTGGCTCCTTTGGCAGTGACAATTTCTCATATTTTTCCATAATTTTATGACCTTGACAGCTTCGAGTTGTTCTGGTCATGTGTACAGCAGAATACTTCCCTATTGGAATTTGTCTGATATGTTTCCTTTGATAAGGCCGGGGCTATGGGTTGAGAGAGGAAGATCACAGAAACAAAGTACCATTCTGAAGACATTGTATCAAAGGTACATACTATCAACAACATTTGACTGTTGACATTCACCTTGATCATTTGGCTGAAATAGTGTTTGTCATAATTCTCCACTCTAAAGTTCCTATGTCCTCCTTTCCACACTGCACTCTTTGCACAGAGGTTACTCTGTGCAACCCACACTGAAGACGTGAAGAGTTATGCTTCCCCATCAGGGTAGAATATCTACATAAATTATCTTCTCCCATTTAGTTATTTATTCAGTCATTTATTTGTATTAGTGTGGGCTCATGTATATTTTATACTTTGGATAACATGCCAATACTGCCTTATTCATTTTGCTATTTTGTTTCTTTGTTTATAGCATTTTCTTAATTTCTGGTACTATAAGATGTTCCACGTTCATCTTGTATGTTTTCTGCTCCATCACTGAGGAGCCTTTATATACTATTTTATTTTATTAATATTATTATATTAATATTGTTAGTCCCAGTTGAGTCTTTTTGGAAAGTATGGTACAGAGGCATAGGATTTTATTGGTAACATATTAATTTCCTATTTTTCAAGTTTTACCCTTTCTAAAGTAACACTTTAGGTAACACTTAGGTAGATTTGTTTTATTTTGTATAATTGTAGAATGCCACTAGTTTATTTGATGAAAATAATCTATTTATATTTTAGTCATATGCTGTACTTATTCTATAATTTGCTTTTTAATCCAAATTTTCTTCTATACTTCATGCTTATCATTTATTGATTTAAAGGAATTTTCTCTATCTACTTTTCCCCATTCCTTAATTATAGACTGAACTATATTTGTAAATTTTGATGGTTACCCTCAAATTTTTACAATGCATTCTTGTCTTAATGCAGTCTTAAATTAATACCTCTCTCCTATTCTTTTTATAATTAGAGAACATTAACACAATTAATCAAATAAGTTTGGTCACCTCCCTACTTTCTATACTATATTGTCTTATATTTAAATTTTACTTACTTCAGAAATTTGGATTGGATTGGCAATAATTGCTCATTCTTTTTAAAAATTATGGTTACACTAGAGATGATGACCTTGAAAATAACAACCACAAATCCTATTATTTGAGAAACTAGTGTAAGTTGGGGAGGGAGGAAAAATGTAAAGCAACTACACACATAAATATATTAAAAAATGAAAAAGTGAGCTCATTGAAAAGGTGAAAGCAATTTGAATAAAAATTCACCATATTGTGAGAAAGTGAAATAAGAATTTGTTCTCATAAATGTAATAGTCAAAACTATTATTTATTCTATCGTTCTTTATCCTAATACCTAACAGTCTGCTAAAGAAATTGCTAGGTATGATTCTTCTTATTTTTTAAAGGGGTAGTAAGATAGATTTCAACTTACACTATTTCTACAGACAAGGAAGATTTTAGTCATGCAAAATGTAGAAAATGTGCACCTTTGGCAGAAGCAAATCTGATGTTCTTCTCTTTTTGTAGACACAGGTGCCTGACAGCTTGTCAGCAACTCTTTAGAAACAATCAAGAATATGAGGAAAATAAAACTACTGAGGTGAAGAGAAAAATGTGTGAGGATTACATGAAGCTGCCAATCACCTTTAAATTTTCAGGTAACCAAACAATTTGATTATGGACCAAGTTTAGCAGAAATTAAAAAAAAAACATATTTGAAGACCTAAGTAAGGAAGATAAGTATATAATACCCATCTGGCCTGCAAGCAGTGTTTTCCTGTGGAATAGGAGAGCCATTTCTATAGAGAAAATTAGGTTTATTCAGAAGTACATAATCCACCTGCAGAGTTGTGGGTCAGGTCCCCAGTTGGGTGTGAGAGAGGCAACCACACATAGATGTTTCTCTCCTTCTCTTTCACCCTCCATTACCCTCTCTCTAAAAATAAATAAATAAAACCTTAAAAAGAAAGAAAGAGAAGGGAATCAAATTGAGAAAATCTCCCTACAATTATTTTACAAGACACTAATTTGAATTTCATAATAGAAAAGTTTAATATTTTTTAAAAATTAGAAAATTAACAACAGCAAAAACAAACACTTGAACAATACCTTTTGTAACACAGAGACTTTAAGGGGCACCCATTGTCCCCACCTCCTTGTAACCACACTTTGTGTAATCCCCACCCCTTGTGCCTGAATGATACCTGTGCCTTCCTTCTAAAGGACATTATTAAGTGTGTGTGACTACACAAGAGTGTTGTATATGTCACACTGGTGTTGATCTTCCCATTAATAGCTTGGGAAAAACAATCATACAGCACCAAAGAAATGAAATCTGTCAACAACTTGAGAGAGCCTGGATGCAGAGTTGTCCCATCTGAGTCTCCAGGTAAGAACAGAGGCCTGGTCAACACCTTGGTTGCAGAAGATCTCACAAAGCTATTGCAGGACTCCTGACCCATAAACACCACAGGATATAAGTACATGTCTTTTAAAGCAGCTAAGTGTGTGGTATTTTATTATTTAGCAATAGAATATTAATACACCTATTTATATTAAGTTATTCATCTGTTCAGCCAATCAGTATGTGCTTAGACAGGCGCTGTGCTGAGTGCTAGGTTCAGTGCTAAACCAAGGTAGACAGCCTAATGGATCAGACATTCACTATACTGTGTAAGAATTTAGAGGAAATATGAGATGTTATTGGAGCTATCAAAGGCTTTCTGGAAGAATGATATCGAAAATGAAATTTGAGATATAAATATAAATATTCTATGTGAAAAGAACATAAAAAAAGAATGTTTCAGAAAGAGACAACTCATGCGATGCTCAGATGAAACTAAAACAGATCCGCCTACCAGGTTAGACATATGTGTGCATGCACACATGTGTGTATGTATGAGTATGTGCATACTTACTTGAGATGAGAGTAGCAAAAGATAAGGAAGTAGGTTTATGTAGTATTGTTACTGTGAGTTATTTTCAAAAGTTTGGACTCTGTCCTAATAAACTGCTGTTTTCCTGTAGGTGTGGAGGGCATTTTTTAATCATAGAAGACATAGCAGGGTTGTTTTTTTTTTTATCATACGGGTCTCTAACTTTTTTATATGAAGTAAATACTGTGATAATTATTGGAGTGAATATGAAAGATACCATTGGATAACTTGCCTCCAATATCAGGGTTATTGTATATGGCCATGCAAGCTGAAATATTAAGAACTCCAGAGGGTACAGTCATACAGAGCAATGTTTCTCAAACACTAATGTCAGTAGGAATTACCTGGGGATCTTTTAAAAAAGCAATTTCCAATTCTGTAAGTGTGGGAAGAACCAAAGATTCCAAATTTTAATAGGCTTTCAGATGATGCTAACGCTGCTTGTCTGAAGAGCACACTTAGAATGGCACAGAATCATAACGTGACTGGAGTCCTCTGGAGTTGGTAGTGGGATGGCTCACTGTGAGAGCAGCTAGGGCATTATGAAGTTGAGAAATCTTTAATAAGGTCATAGCAATGTGATAAGACAAGAAATTATGGTTAGTGATCTTTTAACTACGAAGGGCTGAATTTGAGCCTTTTTGAATAATGAGAGTTTTAGTGCCCACAATTTTAGTTCCTTAGATTATATACTGTGAATAAAATGGAGTTTAGGGCTTTGTTCAGGACTCAGTATTCAGTTTGGTGTTGGCCTACTACCAGCTCTGAAATCCCAGGCAACTCTATGATGGCAAAATTGAGTTGTAGTTGAATTTGTGAATACATGGAAAGGAAAGGAAGGGTTATCCCTGGCAATGAAGGAAACTGTATACCCCTAGAATCCCTTCCTATACAAATTAAGGGTCTATGCCCTCCTACTACTGCCGCCTCCCAGCTCCTGCCCCTCAAATGGGGGCAGAGGGGCATGCTATTAAGTGAGGTGGCATTGTTCAGTCCAGAGCAAACACCAGGAGCGAACACTCAGCCGCCAGCCATCCAGTGTCAACACTCCCAGCAGCTAGGGGAATACTAGATTCTTTAATACTGAAAGAGGGATTATATAAACTCTACAATGCAGTATCTACTATGACCCTTCTCATAAATAATTTGTATTTTAAGAGACTGGAATGTCTTAACACAAGAAAGCAAAAAATATTAATTCTGTAGCCATTTCACACTTGACTATAGAAGTAGTTTAGGGTATCAAAGTCTCTCAGACCAACCAGGTCAGTGTCTCTAAACCTACCTTGGTAAGGGACTAGTCTTTTTCTTTTTATTCTTTTAAATATGTCGTAAATAGATATATGATTTTATCATACATGACCAGTACACAGCTTATACCAGGAGAATTGAACAACATTTGTGATATATGATGCCTTATTCAATGAGATACATCCATCGATCACAAACTTAAGTGCTGTAGCAATGTCCAGGCACTATAAATACTGTGAAAGCTTACTCTCAATCTATAGTTATGCTCGGCAGTAAGAGTTCGCTGAGGGGCACTGTTTTTGTCTGCTATTCAGAGGCACACTGTGGTTTGTGGAACCTTGTTTGAGGTGGTCATTTAGCTCCTGTCTTTAAAGAAATTAAAAATTAATCTAATGGTTACAACAGACACAATAAAAACTGCAGAGATAATATCATCAGTTATTACTCTGCTTAGAAAAATAACTACATAAGATTTTTCTCATTATTTTTTTACCTTGGTTTTAAGACTCAAAGGAGTTGACATGTTCCTGTTTTATGTCCAAGCCATTTTTATGTTATTGTAACCCCAATCTCTTTCTAAATTTTATATCCCTCTTCATACTTATGGGACATTTTTAGACTAATGCTGTGTTATTTCTGAATCAAACATCATCAGAAACGGTCTGTTTTCAAAGCCTGCTCCTGCTGAATTTGAGACAGTGTCCTGTGACATAGTGTCATTCTAAAGTTTAAGCTGCTGTGAGTTTAAAAAGTTGTGAAAAAATAGCTAGACAGGACCTTTATATATTATGTCGTTCCTATTGGGCCTTCTGAATACCAGAACTGCCACTGAATACCAGTACCGCTTGGACTTGATCTGAGTGGCAGTATTGTTCTTGTTTGCAGGGAAGCACCTACCCATTGCAGACAGAACTTCTTATAAGGCACGGCTTTTCCTTTTGCCATTAGATTCCAAATATAACATGTCTTTTATAGATGTTCTTCATTTGCTTCCTATCCTCAAACAAACACAAAGAAAACACAATGGCATATCTGCTTTGAAACCTGATCATCTTAAAACAAAAACAGAGCCTCTGCAGTAACTAAATGACCTTGGAAACATAAAGCCTCTGAATTAGGAAATAAGATTCCTAGAAATTCCCTCCATGTCAGAGTTCTACTCCAGAATATAGGGAATGGCATCTGGTGAAAATAATAAATAGTATGTCTACTCCAATGCCAAATAGAAATCCCCTAAATTGAGGAAGAGGAGCAGAAGGGCTGTACTATAGATATAAAGTGGTTAAATATATTCTGATATCATGAACTAGTGATCATTATTGTGGCTTCTTATAAATTTTAATAGAGTAGAATTTTATCTTAAAAAAATAAGCTAGGTTACAAATCAACTAAAAATTATATCTCAAAGCATCATCATCATTATCATCATCATCATCATCATACTCACCATCCATCAATGTATGATGAGCTTTTACCATGTGTAAATTACTGTTCAAAATAGTTCAAACTTAACTAACCTCATCTTCCTAACAAACCTATGATATAGATAGGTATAGGCACAATAATCATATATATCATAAACACACATACCTATAACATTAGGAAGAATGACTATTACTGAGAACTATATTGATTTTCCATCAAAAAACCAACTACTTGGATAATTAACTTATTCAGCATTAAAATAGGAATTGCCTTATATTGAGGGAACGTGGAGAGAAGAGGACTTTCAAGCCCACGCTGTGTAAGGTGTACTGATGGCATTAGCCTTGAGCTTCAGCACCAGCCACATAGAAATGTATGAAAAATTTGTTTAAATCCTACACATCTGCACATACAATCACAGGTTTTCTAAGGAAAAACATCATTAAGCTGCCTGCTGTGAGCTTCTCACTATAACTTTCAGGCATGCTTAGAAATATTTAGCTAACCATTGTATGAACATGTTTTCTGAAGTTATTATCCCTTCAGCTGACACACTGAGTGAACAGACGTCTAGATGCACCCCTCTATCATGAGGTCCATCTGAGAGAGAAATCCACAGATGCAAACTGTTTTTAGAGCATGACCAACAAAAGCAGTGTGTATAAAGTCCATACAGTGTGGCTGTATTAATCTAAAATTATTTCTACAAGCACACCCATTTGTATATACATAAACATATTTCCATAGAGATACCACAAAAAATTCCAAACCCTAATAACAGCCATTGTCTTTGGAGAGAGAGACTAGTGATCATAGGGATAGAAAGATAGATTTTTAATTTTATACTCTTCTGCACTATTTTGTTGGCATGTCTAAACATTGCTTTTATAATTAAAATTTTAGTTTAAAATTATATACTAACATTTGCACAATAACAAAAATATGTAGATTTTAAAGGTCACGTGTCACATCTTTTAAGGTGTTGCTGGAAATCATTTTAAGTTAATTTCCTGTACAAGTTGAAAATGATCTTAGTCATGAGAGCTCAAAATGATCTGGTTGAAAGTCTTTCTCATCTTGTTTAATTCCTTTCTTTCTGGAAACATTTGCCACATGTCTGTTGCTGACGGTAATGCAACCTCTAGACTTCAGCAGGGAGGAATGATTCTCATTTGCATATGAGTTCCTGGAGAGTTTCAAAGTGCAGAAGGAAGAGGAAATACTCGGTTTGACAGGAATTAGTAGTAATAAGCTGTCATCCTTTAAAAGAAATCCAGTATATATTTCTTAAAAGCAGCTTTTCTAAATATACTGTAGTGGGATGAATTGTGAGGCTACAACTTACTGCTACCTTTCAGCCAGGTGACAATGCGTCTGAGGGTTAAAGATAGGCCTTCCCCACTGGCCCAGAGAATTAAAGAAATTGTTCATTGATTTCTTCCATTCTATTTTACAGAAGCCTAAACTCCTTGACTGTTCTATTTATATATGTCATCTGTAGACCATTCAATGTGCAAAGGCGCTTGGATGAATATTCAGTTTTTAAATCCTACTGTGCTTTCGAGTGTCTTTTTCATCTTCTTGCTCTGCTGTATTGGGCAATGTGAATGCTTTCTTTGAGGTCAGAACAAATGATAAATTTATAGGACTTACTAGTACCCAGAAGTTGGGACATATTTCATTAAAATCAAACTCAAGGAGAACAATTAACAAGTTAAAAATGGGAAATTTGAACTGAATGCTGCAAATCACTTATAATAAATTTTACTTGCACTTACATATGAGAACAGCAAAAACTATTTTGAAGTATGAATGGTTTTCCCAGTTTTAATTTAAAAAAATAAATTAAATAAAGGCCTATAAACATTTAACTGTCTTAATTAGAAGGGATTGGAGTTGAAAATATGTTCTACATATAACCTGTCATTCTGATCTGGGCAAATATAAGGAAGTGATTTTCCTGCCTTTTCTTATTGGTTGAAATAACACTATACAGAGGACCAGAGTAATTTATTCTATTACATACATTCTACCTCCTTCTAGTTTTCAGATGTCACTTGTTTGGCATGTTTCGTATTTGTCAGCTATGGCACTTAGGGAGAGTATTAAAAGCATTTCTAAATGCCATAAAATTGAATGCCCTCCATGTCAGAAATAACTAGTTGCCATTAGTGGGATGTCTAAAGTTACACATGAAAAGAAAAATGTACTAATTCTGAAAGAAAGGAAAGTAATGGATGAATGTAGTCTGTAAAGTTCCTTTACCAGTAATGCTACCTCACTGAACAGTCAACTATGTGTACTTCCAGTAAAAACACCAGTTCTTCCATGATTTGTAGCGTTTTTTTAAGTCAAAGACATCACAGTTTATAAAACATATGAGTCAGCTTTTTCTTATATCAAAGACTATTATGAAGAACATCATTAAACATTTAAAAATAGTTAGCGTGTGTTATAGTTAATGCTGATCACTTAAAATTATCTTTAGGCCAAGTAGAAGGGATTACACTATATGAAATTTCATCAAGTACCAGAGTGTCAAAAGTAACAAACTTTTTGAAAATCCTCTCAAAGATAAGAAATGAGCTTAAAGTTGAGCCAATTCAGCTCTATTAGACATGCTATATTTGCAAGCATTGCCTTTACCTACAGCATATTAAAAAAACTCACTTCAGAGAGTAACATTATATCTTTCTGGTTTTACTTGTGACATAAGCTAAAAATATTTGAATAATTTTTCTCATTTACATAAAAATTTACTTTGAGGACCCTCTAAAAATCAAAAGTAATCCATTTGGCTCAAACTTTTTTAAAAAAAGAAAATGCCATTTCCATAGATACCAGGCATAGAAAGGTTTTGCTGAAAATCATATTTTTCTTTAACAATACATGGTAGAAACAATAGATTAAAATAGTAACAACTTCTTGATGCTATCTTTTGGATAAACAAGTACTACTTTGCTATTGAACTGACAGAAAGCTTAAGGTTTGTTTTTTTTTTTTAATTATGAAAGGATGCTGGATTTCGTCAAATGCATTTTCTGGGCCTACAAAAAAGCCTCAACAAAAGAGGCTTTTTTTGCCTCTTTTGAGTCATGAGATGATCATGAAGTTCTTTTTTTTATTTCATTTATATGTTGCATTCCATGAACTGATTTTCAGATGTCAAGCCAATTTTGCATTCTGGGAGTAAATACCATTTGGTCATAGTATATAATTATTTTTTACAAGTAACTGGATTTAATTCACTAATACTTTTGTTGAGGCTTTTGCATCCATAATCCTGAGAGATACTGGTCTTTAGGTTACTTTGTGATGTCTTTGTCTGGTAATGGTAACAGGGAAATACAGACATTGATATTGTGTTCCCATTTCTATTTGTTGGAAGAGTTTATGAAATTGGTATTAATTCTTCTGATACTGTTGGGTAAAATTTACCCCTGGTGGCATCAGGGCCTGGGCTTTTTATTATTTGTAGTTTTTTGGATTACTAACTTAAAACATTTATTATATAATAAGTCCATTCATTCATTCATAATACCAATTTCTTCTTGAATCAGTAGTTTGTGTATTTCTAGAAATTTTTCAATTTCATCTACTTCATCTAATGCTTTTGCATGCATTTAGTCATAGGATTTCTTTATCAACATTTTTAGTTCTCTAAGGTTGATGGTAATGTGATTTTTTATGATTCTAGAAATGTAAGCCTACTCTTTCTTCCCTTAATTTAGCAAAAGGTTTATCAAATTTGTTAGTAATTTCAAAGAATCATATTTGGTTTCATTAATTTTCTCTACTATTTTTTGTTTTCCATTTACTAATTTCTTCCCTGAACTGTATTACCTCTTTCCTTCTGCTTGCTTTAGGTTTAATCTGTTTTTTTTTTTTTTCCAGGTCCTTAGGATAGAAGGTTAGATTATTTATTTGAAAACTGTTGAATTTTAATAGAGGCATTTACAGCTATAAATTTCCCCCTAGAAAACTGTTTCAGCTACAAACTATAAGTTTTAGTATATTGTATATTTATTTTCAAGCATCTCAAAGAATTTCCCCATTTCTTTTTTGGTTTATATTTTGACTAATTGGTTATTTATGAACATATTGTCCAATTTTTACAATTTTGTGATTTTTCCCAATTTCTCTTTGTTGTATATAGTTTTAAATTTTTTCCCACTGTATTCAGGAAAATAGTTTGTATTATTTTGATCTTCAAATTTATTTGATTTATCACCTAGCAAATGTTCTCTTCTGCATAATGTACCCCATGTACTTGAGAAGAATGCATACGGCTGTTGAGTTTTTTATACATTATTAAAAGTGAGGCATTTAAATCTCTGTCTATTAAATTAAATTATCTATTTTTTACTTATTTTAGTTTTTGCTTCATTCATTTTGGTGCTCTATTGTTAGATCAATAAATGTTTATAATTGGTATATCTTCCTGCTGGATTGACCTTTGTTATCATTGTAAAATGTCCCTCCTTATTAACATTTTTATCTATTTTATCTAGTATTAGTGTAGCTGTCCTGGCTAGGTGGCTCAGTTGGTTGGAACATCATTCTTATCAAAAGTTTGCAGGTTCGGTTCCTGGTCAGGAAACATACCTAGGTTGTGGGTTCAGTCTTGGTGGGATGTGTGCCGTAGGCAACCAATCAATGTTTCCCTCTCACCCTGCTGTTTTTCTTTCTCTTTCTCTGTCTCTCCCTTCCTTTCTCTCTAAAATCAATAAACATATCCTCAGGTAAGGATTAAAAAAAGAAATTAGTAGAGCCATGCCAGCTTTTTTGTCACTACTGTTTGCATATCATTTTTTCATCACTTCACTTTCAACCTATATATACCGTTGAATCTAAAGTGTGTTTCCTGTAGGGAGCATACAATTGGACCTGGATTTTCTACATTCTGACAATCTCTACTTTTTAAATCCATTAAATCCATTCACATTTAATGTGATTATTGATATTTGGATTTATGTGTACCATTGTGTTTTCTCTTTTTCATATTTTCATGTGTTTTTGTTTATCTGTTCTTTCACAGCATTCTTTTGCATTGAGTATTTTTATTATAGCATTTTAATTTCTTTAATGATTTTATACCATATCTTTTTCAGTTGTTTCCTTAATTATTAGTCTAAGACTTACAGTATATACCTTTATTAGAAACAGCTTCATATATAGTAATTTAATTTCAGTGAGATATATAAATGCTATTCTATTTCTCCCTCCATTTTTATAATTATTCTTATATATGAATCTATAGCCACTATAAAACTAATAGGCTAGTGTTATAATTACTTTACATAGATTTTTATCTTTTAAAAAGTAAAATTAAGTAAAGAAGATCATTGTTATATTAACTTTCTTATGTATCATTCTATGGCTCCTCATCTGTTGCTGTGGAGTTTGAAGTCATTTCCTCCATTTGGGGTCATTGTCTTAGCCCAAATCAGTACTGCTCCCAACAATTTCCTCTGCACTATTTATAGGAAAATATATTACTTTTCCATGTTAGGCCCAACCATACATAGTTTTATATTGCTTTTTAAAACAGTTCAGAGAGGAAGGAAAAGGAGAAGAAATGTGTATTTATACCGCCTATTACCAGTGCTCTTCGTTTCTTCACTCCCATGCCAGTTACTCCCTGAAGACATTTGCTTTTAGCCTAAAGAATTTTCTTTTTTGTAAGATGGGTCTCCAACCAACCTATTCTTTCAGTTTTTGTTTATCTAAGAATGTCTTTATTTCACCTTCAATTTGAAGGATAGTTTTGGTGGGTACAGATACTTTGTCTTCAGTTTCTTCCTTTGAGATCTTTGAATGTATTAACATACTGCATTCCAGCTTCCACTGTTTCTGATTAGATGTCAGTGGATATTGTATCAAGGTTCCTTTGTATGTGATGAGTCATTTTTCTCTTGCTGCTTTCAAAATATTCTTCCATGTTTTGACTTTTAGCATTTTTACTATGATGTGTCTATTCTTAGATCTCTTTGAATTTATTATACTCTGAGTCATTGAGTTTCCTGAATAAGTACATCAATGTTTTTCAATACATTTGGTAAATTATCTTTAAGATTTTGTTTATTTTGTTTTAGAGAGATGGGAAGGGAGGTAGAAAGAAAGAGAGAGAAATATAGATGTGTGAGAGATACACTGACCACTTTCCTCTCATAAGCCCCTGACCAGGGACCTGGCCCACAACCCAGGCATGTGCCCTGACTGGGAATCAAATTGGTGATCCTTTGGTTCACAAGCTGATGATCAATTCACTGAGCCACACCAACCAGGGTCACTTGGTAAATTTGTAACAATTATTTCTTCAAATATTTTTTCTGTTCTTTTACTCTGTCCTCCTGACATTCACATTATATATACAAATGATGTGCATTTAATAGCGTCTCACATTTGTCTATAGTATTTTCATTTATCCTCATTCTTTTTCTCCTTTTCTTCACTATGCATCAGCTTTATCATTCTTCAAGTTTTCAAAGTTCGCTAGTTCTTTCAACTCTGTGACTGAGGTCCTCTAGTGAATTTTTCATTTAAGTTACTGTATTTTTAACTTCAGTATTTCATTTGGTTCTTTTTATAATTTCTATGTCCTTATTGATATTCTCTACTTGATGTGACATTGTCATCATACTTTACTCCTTAATTATGGTTTCCTTTCATTTTTTGAAGTCCTTGAGTCTTTTTCTGTGAATTCGACATTTGTTTGAACACAAGAAGTTTTTGTTGCTTGCTTGTCATTCAATGTATGGGTCATACTGTCTGTTTCTTTGTATGTCCTCTAAATTTGTTGAAAACTGTGATGTTAGATAACATATTTTAACAAGCCTGAGCCCTGGGTCCCCCACACTCTGAAACTTATTATTCATTGCTATTTACTTGTATATTTATTTAGTGACTAGTTGGATTGTTTCAGTGTAGTTCATTTCCCCCACAATGTGGACAGTAGTACAAAGTCTCTAATGTTACTTTTCAGGTAACACAGCCTTGAGTATGCTCAGCGTCACCCAGGGATTAGAATAGTTATAGCAGGCTCTCTTTGACTGTCTCAGTTCCCTGACCAGACCCAACAGTTAAGTTCCACTCATTGATGATTGCTTTAGAAAAATGCACTAGGGCATAAAGTGCCTTACAGATTTATCCAATCAAATTCACATTCTTTTGAATGGATAGTTCCCCAAGCTAGTGAGTAAAATTTGTTCTGACCCCTGAAGGGTTCTTCCCAACTATCTTTTTCCCTCTTTTGGGAAAACTACCTGACCCATAGTAGTACTCTATAGCTCTTACATCAATGTCCTTCCAATGGCCTTTCACCACAGTTTACAATGTTTTAAAACTGTATTTAAGCTTGAACTGTTCCACAGTAGGTTGCAAAGAAAGTCACTTAGTCACACTGGGGAGGAATTGGGTGCTCGCTATTCTGTGGTGTCCTTCTCCCCCAAGGCAAAAGTCTCTGGGCTGGGGCTCTTGTGCTGGGGGAAGGGAAAATGCTAGGCTTCTATGTGAGTGACACCCCTAATTTAGAGGCTGAGTGCTTGGAGGATGGGGGATCCCCAGGCTTTTTCAGCCTGCTTCTCTCAGTATTAAACCTTCCACCCATGAACAGGAACCAGAGTGATTGGGGCCCAGTATTCTCAGTGGTACCATGTTTAAGGTAGAGCCTCTATCCTTTTAGTGTTAAAAAAGAAGCCCCCATTTCTCAACTGCACTCATCTAGAATTTAGTCTCAGCAACAGGTAGCTTAGGCAAGATGAGAACCACTGATGTCCTGCACCTCCTGGGAATATTGTTCTCTGAATGAAAGCTTCTGGGTGAATGAGCCCTGTGTTTTTCACTGTACCAGTCTGGAGTATTAGCTAGGCTGGAAGAGAGAAGACTTGGTTTAAATACTATAAGACTCTCCCAGTTCTTACTGAGCCTTAGTAGATTCTCTTGAATCTATTATTTTTCTCAGTTGCTTTGTGCTCGTAAGGTCATTTTCAAAGATTTTAAACAGTTGGGTTTCTTTTTTAATTCTTTTCTTCTTCCTTTTTTAGATTAGTTTTGCTGGCAAGCATGTCTGTGTAGCACCTCGGTGTCAGGCTGGAAGCAGAACTCTGAAGAGCCTCTGTTCTTACCACTTAACAACACCAAGCTCTGCTCAACTCAGGCAAAAGAAGTACATCATGTAGGTCATTTCTTCACTTACCACAAGCAAAGGAGTTCAAGATTCAACGTTATTTTCTGGTAGTAGCAGTTCTTTCTCTAACTAAACATGCTTTGTATTTCTCTTCTTGGCTCTAGCTGGGGACACAGCTGATAAGGCGGTGGTGATTAGGGAGCTACTGAGAAGCAATGCTCTGTGTTCCCGTTGGATTCATAATTTTTTAAGTAACCAAGTAACATTTCCCTGAAATATTTATATTTTATACATCAGACACATCAAGACATGTTGCCAGCTCCCATTTTTAATTACTCTTCTAATGGCTTTTCATTTTAATCTTACCATAAACCTCCTTTATACCACTTGTTTATTCATAGTAAATGGGGGAGGGAGTGGAGAGAAAGAAGAGAAATTATGCCTTAAATAAATTATTTTTAATCTTAGGCATTCGAGAATGTGCTACACACAAGAACTCTGCTTGCATTCCTCCAGGGCGTAAAGCAATATAATCAGATAGCACGAACTCTTTGTTATCTAAATCAGTGTGTTTTACACAGAAAATGTAGATGAATAGGCATAAAACTTACGCAATGTGTGTCCCTGTTATACTTAACCACCATAGGTTTAGGTCTAAGTTATTTTATAAACCACTAAATATTTGGAGTACACTTTTCTAAATCAGAATTTCACGTAGTATGATTTTCTGTCCACTGAAACAGACTACCCAGAAGTGTTGATTTAAAATGCCAATTCTAGTTCCTATTCAAGTCATTTTCTGTAGGGCCTGAGAACATGTGGTGCATTTTTAATAAGGCTTGCAGGTGATTTCAGTGCACACTACTGTTTGAGAGCCAGTCACTCTGCACTTGATTTTATGCAGGCATCCATTGGCGTGCTTTGGCGGAGGAGTTAATGCCATGAGACGGAACGCTGGGAGGGACGCCGGAAAGAGGCCGCTCTGCCAGGCAGCACCTGAGGACGGCTGAGCTACTGGTTTTTCTGAGCACCAGTATCTTCATTTATAAAGTAGATATAATATTTCAGTTCAATTCTTAGGACTGATGTGAATATCAAATGGGATAAACCAGTTCAGCAAAACGACTTTGCAAAATGGGACACCCCTTGCCAACATAGAAAACTTTATCTAGAGGTTTCATTCTATCTCTACAAAAGCTAAGATGTATTTTACATCAATGTGAAAAGGTTAAAAGAATATTTTAGAAATCTATAGTTACAGAATAAAACAAAGTAGGTATGGTGCTCGCTTCAGCAGCATATATACAAAAACAAAGTAGGTATGAAAAAGTCTGCTTTGGATTTATTTCAACAGGTGACTCAGGAGCCATAAAACATTGTAAATACATCAAAAAAGTTTCAAAACTTACATTTTGATGGGTACCGCAAATAAATTTAGGGAGTCAGAATAAGCTATGGGTAACCTGCAATGATTGATAATATGGATATTAATTATATTCCTGACTTGAAGCACCTATATTTAGTCCCCCAAAATAGATTGTCATAGCCAGAAATATTTACCAAAGTGACACCAAAGTCACACTACATAAGTCTACTCTTCACCTTCTGAAAGTACAGACATTGATTAAGTCATGTGATAATACATGCAGGACATACTGGAACTACAGTGGATCAAAAAGACATCTCTGCTAACGGCTTCCTCTTGAAACATCTGCAAGTTGTGAAATTCCAGAGAACATATGGTTGGCTGGAAATGGTATCAATAACGTACTGTTAATGGGTGAATCACTTATCTGCCACTGGTTTACTAACATTTTGTTGCCATTAGAGGTCACAGCTTATTTTTATTCAAGGAAAAAAGGACACTTAACATACACTAGAGTTTTTCCTGTACAACACCTAAAGCCTAAACAAGGATGATCAATGTAAAAATTTAAATTCATAACCATCATTGGGTGGGGAGGGAAGAAACTGATGTATATCCTCAGTAATAAAGATAGGACAAGTGTCAAGTTTCAGGCAATCCAAATCTTGTGTCTTTCTTGTATGTTTCTTGATGTGTCTAATTCAATTCCATTGATGTATGCATGGCATTTAAAATGACAAAATTCTAGCTTAGAAAGAGACCACTGAAATGAGCTATCTACAAGAGACAAACTCAAATATGTTCACAGTAATCAGCTAAGGTAAGCAGTGATTGGTGGGTTTGCATGAAGAGACATTTGGGTTTAGGTATTAGAAAGACAGAGATCACTATCAGCGTGCACTCTTATTCACCCAAGCCTCTCGTTTCTGAATGAGGGAAGAAACTGAGGCCTGTAAAAAGCACACATGTTTTAGTAGCCAGGCTCAGACTACAACTCCATTCTACTAACATGTTCAATTATGGTTTGATTTATAATCACAGCTAAGGGTGTTTTACCACTCCTGAAATAACTTACAAATATCCTAAACAGCAATTTGTAAGACAGAAGATTTATACATTTCATTTTAAAGTATCCAATTTATGACTTTCATTCCTTTAGATATGTTGGCAGAATAATTACTGAGCATCCTAAAGTTCTTTGAATACTTGACTTACACCACTAATTTATACAATACTTTATTTTTTTATTTCCTTAACTGTGTTTATCATGACATGCCATATTTTATGTCTATGAGTACACTCCTTTTAATAGGAAATATATGTCTACGTACTTGTGCAGATACTTAAATTGTTTTCTGATATATCTAGGGCCTGGGCAGCCAATAGATAAGTTTTATGTATGGCCTACTTCTCAAAAATGTTAGTTGGTAAAATTATTTCTTCAGTATCAGGATACTTAATGAATTATTAACCAACTAAATTGTGGGACTTTATTTAAATGAATCTTTCAACAGCAAAAGAATTCCAGATGGCTGGTGTATTTAATAGGCAGTATAGGAAAATGTAGTAGGTGTTAAAATGTAGAGTGTAGTAGTAGAGGAAAATGTAGAGAAAAATGCCTCAAAAAATATTTTAAAATTTTTAGAGCTGTTTGACATCCTGGCAATACTGCTCAAGCATTGAAAAAAGTGATTTTATATGTTAAATACCACTAACAAATGAGTGAAACTCATAAGCATATGCTCTCACCTTTAAATAGGGGACACAATACACATATGCATAGTCCTACATAAATTATAAATTTATAACCAGATGTTGTAAGCGTAGATAAAAATACACTCTCAAAAGGGGTAATAGCCTGCTCATTAAGGACATAGTCACCTTCTGCTCTTCTAATAGTTATATGGTAAATGAACACCGTGGAAAACAGATATTGTGGAGAAAGCAGCCACAAGTTAATAGAAGAAAATTAACAAAGGAAAGTTGATAATTTGAGTAATTACTCTCAAGGACTTCAGTCATATATTAGATGCCAAAGTGTCAAATGTATATTAAACCATGATCAATGCCAGCGTTTTATTTCATACAATAAAAAATTTACAGTATCTTCCTTTCAAAAACATTTCATTATAATTAACATTTTGTCTTTAATAATAAAAAATAGTTACTTAGAGTACATATGCTATTTGAAAGTGTACAATTCTAGAAAATAATCAACCTTCATAATTAACAAAATAAAGGAGGAAAGGGAAAGGAGATGTTGAATGTGTTCAGGGTCAAGTGCCGGTGACACTGTTGGACTATTGGTTGGAATCCAAGAGTAAACACTCGGGAGAGAAGCTATGGCTGGAGAATACATTTGTAAAATACGTGATGTGAATAATAGCTGAAACCACGATGGTGAACAGATAACTAAGGAAGAAACTGTACTAAGAAGGGAAGACTGAAGGTCTAACTTTGTTTAAGTTTTGGATCCAGAAGAGAAGAAAGGAGTGTGGCAGGAAGAGGCAAGCACACTAAAACGGCAATGCTGTTTTGTAAAGAGTTTGATTTTAAGAAAAGTAAAAGATGCAAACAGGATGAACTGTACCTGCTCCCAAGCCACAGTTTCTGCATCTACTGAGGGAGGTGAAAATGCCCAAAGGTTGCTTTCTGCTCAAGCAGACTTCGGTCAGTTAGCAATTAGATGGTTGACTGCTTTAGAGCAATTTCAGTGAATTTAGGAAAACAAAATTCATGTTTCAAGGGCTTATTTAAAGAGCAAGTGGCAGGTCAATGGTTTATCTCTGATGTTATTATCTTTTAAGTGACTTCCAAAATATTCTAAGTATATAGAATGTCACACATATACTTAATATTTGCACACATTTATTCAATCTGTAGAATTTGCTATACCAGATATAATTATAGCTATCCTTCTATTTTCATGAAATTCTCCTTCTTATAGCAAACGTTGAGGATAAACGTTACTATAAATCACTAAGACATTCCTACAGCTAGCTTGGAACTTACTATTAACTGGGAAAGGCCAGCGAAGATGTAAAGAATGAGCTGCAACCACACCAACAAAAGCACCCATGAAAACTGGGGAAGGCCGAGTGTATCTTTTCAGGCAAGAAGGCCCTGTTTTTGGTCTCTGTATCGGTGACTGATTTACAGTTTAAAACAGAGATACTAAATGTGAACATCAACTGAAATAAAGTGTTTGGGGTAATATTAATAAAAGAGCAGTATTATTTAGGCCAAAATATTAGGATAGGTAAAGAGGAAACCAAACCATGAAGAAGATATAATATTTATGAACTTGTATGAACTAGTAAATTTCCTAGAAAGAGATAAACGCTATACTGATAAAATAGCAAAGAAAAAAACAAAACTACACTCACAGTGGATGAATATACCATACTTTTATCAGAAACTGATTAAGTCATTAATAATATGAAATATAAACACCATTAATTGACAGTATGTGATATATAACTTTATAGTTATAGACTCCTATACCCTAAAAAGTAAAATATCTGTATTTTAGAACGTAGAATATAACACATGAAACATTTACAAAACTCAATCAAGTACTAGGTCTCAAAAGAAATTTTTTAAAATTGTCACTTTGGACTCAATTCTGTGACCAACTTCTGTGCAGCTAGGTCTGTTTATGTGACTAACTTCTTGCCAATAATCATGGAATGTAAGTGATGAGTGCAAATTCCGTATCCCTTGTTACAAGTATGAGGTATGCCTTAAGTTTGCTTGTGTCCTTTTTTCCTGCAAACTGGGCGTGAGGTAGTCATCAACTAGCTCTCACACTACAGACAAGGAAAGCTCCTGGGAGAGAGCAGACCACTGAGAACAGAAGGAGCCTGGTTACCTGAACAACCTTGTGGAGGAGTGCGGTGTCCCGGACTGGACCAGGCAGACTGTTATACGAGAGACACATTTCTATTTTATCTAAGCCACTTTATCTTTCTCATAGCATTGTAGAATTGATGTTAAAAATATTTTTCAAGGATTTAAAACCTCTGTAAAAATGTAGGTCTTTTCCAGCTAATGCAGAGATGTCTACATAGGATTTCAATCACTTTGGTTTCATAAAACATCCCATACTCTATCACTAACACAAGTACGCTCTTGACAGCACGTTAGAACTATCTCAGTCCTTTTATCTACACTACATTGTTCTCTATTTTCAGCTCTCCTTTGATTTGAGATTGCATTCAAATGTTTAATGAAAAAAAAACTGCTGTTTCAAACAAAGACTAACATTTTACATGTTATAAAAATGATATATATGTGCAATAAAACTGCCAAAAGGATCAAAGATTCTACAAAGCATTTAAATTAGTAGGCAATTCCATGTATTTCTGCCTTAAACTGATTTAAGAGTTTTCTTCTAAGTAGAGAGATAATGGACTGAGACTTAGGCTTATGAAAAGTATTTACTAAAGTCATGGAAATGTAATGTAGAGCATAGTGATGATAGTTAATAAAACTGTATTGCATATTTGAAAGTTATTAAGATTGATCTTAAAAGTCTTCATAATAAGAAAATATTGCCCAGCTGGTGTGGCTCAGTGGATTGAATGCCAGCCTGCAAACCAAAGGGTCGCTGGTTTGATTCCCAGTAAGGGCACATGCCTGGGTCACCAGCCAGGTCCCAGGTTGAGGGTGTACAAGAGGCAATCACACACCGATGATTGTCTCTCTCTCTTTCTCCCTCCTTTCCTTCTCTCTAAAAATAAATAAAATCTTTAAAAAAAAAAACCTTTAAAAACAAAGAAAATATTGTTTGTGACCAGGTATGGAGACAGATGTTAATTAAACTTACTGTGGTGACCATTTTTCAATATATATATAAATATTGAATTATTGTGTTGTACCCATGAAATTAATATAATAGTGTACACCAATTATCCCTCAATTAAAAAAGTATTTGCTAAGTCAAACACATACTTCAGCAAAAAGTGTAGAATTTTGAGTGTCAACTACATGCTTGGCAGCGTGCTTTGTGTCATATGTGCCTGTATCTAATGACCTCCATGTGTCTGTTGAACTGACTGTGTAGTATTTCATTTTATCTTTCAAAAAAGTTACTACTAAGTATATTTCTCATATGAGGATACCCTGACACAGGGAGGTTAAATCATTGGCTCGAGATCGGCCTTGTGAAGTAGCTGCTGTGGAATATGAAAAAGGGTCTTTCTACCCACTGGACTGTTTTTAGCAAGAAATTAAGTAACCTCTAAAGACTAGAAATAATTTTTTAAACCCTCAAACTTTTTCTCTCCTAATTATTCAGTGTAAAAATTATGACAAACTTTTTATTTGTCCAGATATTGAAGTGTAGCTATCCCATGCATAGGAAACTTTCACAATGCTTGGGTTGATATCCCAGCTCTGTTGTTAACTATGGCATGTTTTCTTAGATGTAAAAATAAAAAAAAATATTAAATTTTTAGCATATTTACATACAATTTTGTAATTTTCAAATATTTAACAGTACATATTACAATAATAATTCAGCAGTTATTTTATTAGTTTAGGGCAACAAGTTATAATTTATCATTCTTTATTAGCTCTTTTTTCTCTTTTTTCCATCTGACATTTCTTTTCCCTGACCTCTTTAAAAGAAATCTTTTTTTAATAAATATAAAAGTAGAGCATTGTGAACAAATTTATTCAATAGTTATCTATAGGTAACATTGTATTTCTAGAAAGTGGTGTTAGGGACAGTGTGAGATAAAGAGCAGGAAAAGGATTCATTACTCACAAGGAACTTCCAATCTTATCTGGAAGAAAAAAATGAGAAAGCAGAAATAATAACAGTATATAAGAGCTGCCAAATTGGGGAGTAGAGTACATAAAGCAAGTGCAAATTCAGGGAGAGAGGTGATTAGTGAAGGTTGGCGGTCTTGTCGGAACTGGGAGGGCATTAGAGGATGGATCATTGCCATCTTGCTTAATTAAGTGTTTCCTTTAAAAGAGGTCATCATTCAGGGCATTTGTGTTCGGAGACCAGTAGTCAATACTCAAAACACATTTCAAAACAATCGACCTGTAATACAAAGGTAATCGGACCTATCTTTTGGCCTTATGTACTATTTTATTATGGATTTGAAATCCTCCCTGTGCAAGATCTTCTATTATTGTATTGTGTACCAGTCAGAGTCAAGGGAGAAAAATAGAAACCAAAGTAGTTATCTTAAAAGAAAGAATTATATACAGGGAATTAGTTAAACTGATATTAGAAAATCAAGAGAAAAACACAGCAATACTGAGATGCAAAGAGATAATAATCATAAGAAGTAACGAATACCCTAAGACTCAGGGAGCAAGATGTGAGGTTATGAGAGCTAGCAGTTTGGAGGATGGACCCCACAGATCTAGAATCAAGGACTTTGAGGAGTAGATACTGCAGGGATAATGTGAACACTTGGAACCTGAAAGAAGAGTCCTGAGTAGCTGGGCCCAGACCCTGAGGGAGGGATGCCCGCTGGTTGGTGCTAGCATTGCTGCCAAGGCTATTTCTGAAGAGTGGTGATGAAGCTGGAAACTAGAAGCAGTGGTTTTTGCCCAAGGTGAAGGGCGATGCTGGAGCAGTGTCAACAAGAACAGCAAGTGAAGAGGAAGGGGAAATCCGTTTCTCTGCTTTCTGTCTTCTGTACTTGCTCTAGGGTCCCTACTGGCAGAACCTAATGGGGGACTAGTTGGCAAAGAAGAAATATGGCTGTCAGAGTGCCACTCACAGCATCAAAAAACTGAGTATGAATGGTGAATTTGTAGCTGAGAAACAATAGCTTACTAACTAATACAGTTATGTTTTAAGATGAGGAGGAAAATGTAAATATTTCATAATAAATCTACCATTTTACTATGAAGTTGAAATCCTTCCCACATAATTTTATTGCACTGTCTTTAGCTTTTGTTATTGCTAAATGTGCATCTCTCAGTGGGGAAAAGAAGGAAAAAATCTTGAAAGGTAAGGGAATGTAATACAATAACCACCACTATTTAAAGACTATCACTGAAAGAAAATATTTTACTTTCATTACAATTGTGTTTAGTGCAAGCAAAATGTTAACATATAAACTAATGTAGATAAGAAGGATTAGAGACTATGTGTGCTAATGAGCAACCACTGCACACCAAGTGAGAAAGACAGAGTTAAAGGAAGACTAAGTGGCGGATGATGACACTAATGAGCGGCAGCTGTGTAACATTTTTCATGATTTTGCCAGTTCTGTACGTGAAGCAGAAAGTTCCTGACTGTAATCAAGGTATTGTCTGGATTATAGTCATCTTAAGGCTCCCTTGGGGATGATCTGCTTTCAAGCCCAGCCTTGTAAGTGTTATGAAAGGCTCAGATTCTTGGTGCCCATTGGCCAGAAAAGTAAGTTCCAGGCTACATGGGCATCATTTAAGGCAGCAGTAAAATAATAAGAAATTTACATCTTGGACTCTTCACTGTTTCTGACACACAGCTCCTAAAGCCCTCTTAAATAGGGTAGCTAGGAGAATCATTTATTCTAATACTTAGTTTTTGACCCCAGGTACCGACACTGAGCTCCTAAGACATTTATAATTACCTGAGTGATAGGGACATCTGACACTGAACTCCTAAATCACTTGGAATTTCCTGGGTGATGGGAATGTATTCTGTTCTAACGAAGAGACCCCTGATGGGTTCCTTGAAGGGTCTGATCACCAGAAAGACCAAGCAAGCCATGATTAGAAGCTTGGGCCTTTTAGCCCCCACCAGCCCCATTCTCTGGAGAGGGGCTGAAAATGGAGTTAATGCTCTGCCATGCCTACATGATAAAGCCTCTTTCAAAAAAAGAATAGTATGGTGTTCAGGGAGCTTCCAGGCTGGCAAACACATCCAGGTTCCAGGAGGCTTATGTACCCCAACTCCATGGAAACAGGTTCTGTGCTAGGGATCCTTACGGAATTTGTGCTATATATTTCTTGGTCTAGCTGTTCATCTGAATCTTTACCATAGGCTTTATTTATTTATTTATTTTTATTTTTTATTTTTAATAGTTAATTTTTATTGTATTTTTTCATTACTATTTATACCCCTTATACCTCCTTCTACCTCCACCCACGCTCCTCCCCCACAGCAATCACCACATTGTTGTCCATGTCCATGACTTTTTTCTTTTTCGCTCAGTCCTTCCACCTCTGAACTACACCCCACCCCCAGAACCGTCAGCCTGCTATATATCCATGAGTTCATCTCCATTTTGTGTATTAGTTAGGTTTGTTCATAAGATTCTACAAATGAATGAGATCATATGGTATTTGCCTTTCTCTGACTGGTTTATTTCACTTAGTATAATGCTCTCCAAGTCCATCCATGCTGTTGCAAAGAGTAAAATTTTCTTCTGTTTTATGGCCGAGTAGTATTCTGTTGTGTAAATGTACTATAGTTGTTTTATCCACTCATCTATGGATGGACACTTGGGCTGCTTCCAAATCTTGGTGATTGTAAATAATGCTGCAATGAACAGAGGGGTGCTTATATCCTTTTAAACTAGTGTTTCAAAGTTTCTTCACATAAATTCCCAGAACTGGAATCGTTGGGTCATAAGGTAGTTCCATTTTTTAATTTTTTGAGGTAACTCCACACTGCTTTCCACAGTGGCTGCACCAGTCTGCATTCCCACCAACAGTGCATGAGGGTTTCCTTTTCTCCACATCCTCGCCAGCACTTGTTGTTTGTTGATATATTGATGATAGCCATTCAGACAGGTGTGAGATGATACCTCATTATGGTTTACATTTCTCTGATAATTAGTGACACTGAACATCTTTTCATACGTCTATTGGCCATCTCTATGTCCTCTTTGGAGAAATGTATATTCAGTTCCTTTGCCCATTTTTAATTGGATTATTTGGGGGGGGGTTGGTGTTGAGTTTTATAAATTCTTTATAAATTTTGGATATTAACCCCTAATCAGATGTATTGGCATATATGTTCTCTCATTTAGTGGGTTGTGTTTTTATTTTATTCATGATTTCCTTTCCTATGCAAAAACTTTTTAGTTTGATATAGTGTCATTTGTTTATTTTTAAACTGCTAAATGTGTTTCCCTGAGTTCTGTCAACTGTGCTAGCAAACAATCAAATCCAAAGAGGGGGTCATGGGAACCTCTGATATGCAGACAAGTCAGAGAGAAGCTATGGTAACCCGGGGCCTACTACTTTCAATTGGTGTCTGAAGTGGAGAAGGAGTTGGGGGATGGGATGGGGAGCCTTGTGGAACTGAGCCCTTAAACCTGTAGGGTTTGTGATAACTTCAGTTAGTGTCAGAATTGAATTGAATTATGGACACCCAACTGATATCACAGAGAACTGTTTGATATCAAGACATACCCCTCTCTCCCAACACATCTGGTGTCAGAAATGGTATAAATGAGGGAGCAGAGTGAGAATAAAGGAGAAACACATAGGGAGTGTTTTTCCTATATGGCAGCTCTCGGCATAGCACAGGGAGTGAGCAAGCGAGCCAGAGAGATCACCCAAGACACATGCCACAGACTTTCTGCAACCTGATTTCAGAAATGATAATCTATCACCTCTACTGCATCCTGTGCTTTAGAAGCAAGTCCCTAAATCCAGTCCACACTCAAAGGGAAGGAATTATACAACACGCATGAATATCAGAAGGCTGGGGTCATCAGGCACTAGGACAGGGGGCTGCCAGAGAACAGATGCTTAAATACTGAAAACAACAGGGTGGTCTATATTCTGTGCTCTGGTAGAATCATACAAAAAGGGCTGGCATCAAATTTTTGAAGTCTATGAAATACACTACTTGAAATACTTTTTGTAACAGACCTGCCAGCATTATATGCTTAAATAAGGTAATGAATCAAATGAGGAAGAAGCACAAGTGCATGCCTTGAAGTCATTTTCTGTTCCATAATGATTTTTCCCCCAAAGCTATAGTTTCCTAGACATACAGTAATGGATTCAGTGAATCAATAATGTTATCTCTGTGGTGATAATAACCATTTGGCAATCTTTAGGACTTCTCCTTTAGAAGGCAATTTGACTGCCAGGCATCACGGCTCAGTTCAAGGTGGGAAGAGATAAGAAGAGATGCCACTAGCAAGCACTCTTCTTTCTTGAGAGTAGGGAATCTCTGAAGCTCTCTAGCTGGCCCTGCTTATATTACAGTGGTCCTCTCCAAGTCCAAGAAAGCCCCTGAGATAATGACAGGTTTAGGCTGATCCTGATGTGACCTCTATGGCTAGAAATAGAAGTGCATCTCCATCTGTTGAGACATCAGGTCTGAGCAGTAAATGGAAAGGTTTTTGGATGTATAATGAATAATCTACCACGCAACTGAAGTTCTCAGTGACAGCAAATCTCCCCCACCTTGTACATTTTTAATTTAAAGAAACTTAGTATTCTAATTTATTTTGACCTTCTATTTTATTGTGTTAAATTATTAGCTGCAGAAACTAGATGAATCCAGATGTAGTTAGACAATCCGGGGGCCTTGAGGCAATGCATTTTAGCTTTAATTTCTGAATTGTTAACTGACATGTTTAGATAAAAATATATTAAAACAGAAAATACATAGCACAATGAAAGAAACTACAGAGGCTTTATACATGAGATGTTAATGACAAAACTTCTTTTTATAAAGAAATCTTTACTTTCTAGGAAGCCCGTTATCTGGCCAATTGCTCCAACCTTTTTCTTTTATTAAAAAGTCTGCACCTAATATTTCAAAGTCTGATTCAATTATAGATGATGAGAGGAATGTAAAGCTGTTGTTGTTTTTTGAATATGTGCTTTAAAACTTGTGCATTGATGCTTAATGTTCCTTAATAAATTTGTAATAATAGAAAATTTAAGCTCTTTTAAAGTTAAAAATAGCATTTTATAGACAGGCTAGTGGAACAGATTCTAAAATTTAAAAACTACAGTCAGAAACATAATATATTAAGAGTGTATTTTGAATTCATGGTCCAAATAAGGATTTTAAAAAATGTTATTAGGATATGTCATAGTAATCATATCTTACACAAAAAAGAAATATGGAGAAATAAAATTAAAACAACACGAGAAAAATGGGAGCATTCCCTTAAGCCATGAAATGAGCAAACTTCTCTAAGACTGGAAATAAAAGAGTAGTAAATCCAACAATGTATAAATCAAGCATTCTACATTGCAAAACACACACACAAAGGAAAATGTTGATAATTACATAACATCAGACTAATTTATTTAGTATAGAAAATATGCCTATCAAGTAAAAACAACAGACCAAGTACAGGTAGAATATATACAGAGGACATAAGAATAACCCACAGAAAAGTAAATTCAAGTAGCCTGCAAATATCCAAAAAGATAATGAAAATAAAAATTAGAACACTGTATTTTCTTTTCAGATTGACAAATAAAAATAACTGAAAATAGAACTATGTAATGGGTATAGATCACCTATGCCTATAAAGTCATTAATAACTCTAGATAATGATTGTGCTGTATCTACGAAAGTGAGCTGAATGGCTGTTTGGAAACATTTAGCTGCAAATCCTTCTTTGTTTTTTATAACTTGCACTGGGATAATCCATCCCTATTTTTTAAAATAAAGTATTTTAAAATTAAAGAGCACTCTAAAATTCTGTGACTAACTACAATCTAAATGAAAATCTGTCACTATCATGTAATTACACAAGTTATTGCTTAACACCTCTGATTCTCATTCACGCCAGACCAAATACAAGTTTTTAATTGCCTGAGAGCTTTCTCTGAGTATTGTAGCCTGCTTCGTCTGCCTCTGTGGTAGGCCAGAAGTGCTTCCAAATTAGTGTCCTGTAAGAACGGCCCCTAAACAATGACTGACAGGAGTTGGTATATAAATAATTTTGCCCATCCCTTGGATGGTATATCTCTGAGATGTGTACCCTGCACTGGCTCACCTCAACAGACTTGAACCCAAATGACATGATAGAAATTATGGGGGAATGGGCCTGAGCAAGTCCACAGTGCACAAGCAGTTTTCAACAGCAGGGCGGCCAAGCAATCTAAGTGGTGAACCTCTGTTGCCAACATGTCCATAGATCTCCTTCCTGTCACTCCTACAGCCTTCTGGGGAACTCCTTATGACCAGCTAACTAAAGACTAAAGACTTACCCACATTTTGTTTGGAATGGATTGCCCTGGTATGTTGGAGAGAATAAAAAATATATTATTGTTGCACTCCTGTTATACTCAGGAGTAATTCTGAAATAAAACAATTTAGAAAAATCTTCCCATTAGTCAGATATGTGAGCTGTGTACACCTGTTGACTTGGTATACAGGGAGAACAGGATGGAAAGATGGACAATCATGAAATTCTGAACAATATTAAATGACTGGTTAGTTTGTCAGGGGTCTGGAAAGTATGAATACTAAATTGGAAAACTAGAGGGAAATGTTTTGGAAACTAACCATATGGGTTGATTTATGAGAGTGGCACCAAGTGTGCAAACCTTTATATTACCCCTTAGTGCCCACCAGAGACCTCTACCTCTACCCCAGAGGAAACCAGAAAGAGGGTCCTTTGAAGAGCAACCAGTTTCTTCTTCACCCTACATCCATGATGCTTTGTAATAAGCCTTTGACTGGTCTATGTGTGAAACAGTAATAAGGGGAAGAATGGGTCCAAAGCATAGACTTCTTCTCAATGCGATGTACTAAGACTGGCTCCAGGAGTCATAGTTAGGATATTAAATCATGACTCATGTAGAATTACACATAACAACAAACTTTCTATTATATAAGCTTTATTCCACAAGCCTTAACATCCCACACCAAGCAGGCACTTCCCAATTCCTGCTGATACCTAAGATCTTTCAGCCTTTTTTGTAAAATATATAAACAAACAAACAACTTTTATTCATATGGCAGGAATAGTAATTTCTGCCAGTGATATGCTGATACTTGACCTAAGTTACTGATTTAAAAGCAATGAGAAAAATAATCCACTGGTCAAGAAAAGTTCATGAGAAATCAGGAAATATTCTGTAGAAAATGATAATGAAAACATAAATAGGAAAATGTGTGGGATGCAGTTAAAACAGAAAAATTTATAACTTTCAATGTCTCTATTTAAAAGGAAGGAAATATTTATAATAAATTATCACAATGTACAACTAAGAAGCTAGATAAAGAAAAACAAATTAAACCTAGAGCAAGTAGGAAAAATCAGTGAAATGCAAAGCAAATAGTAGAATTAACAAAGACAATATCTGGTTCCCTGGAAAGATTAATAAAATTGATAGGCATCTAGCAAAGCAAATAAAGAAATAAGATAAATAACACAAAATACTAGTAAGAGGAATGAAGAATGTGATATCACTGCAGAACCCACAATCATTAAAAAGGAATATTATAAATAGTATTATGCTAAAACACTTGAAAACTTAAATAAAAAAGACAATTCATGAAAAATTAGTTATCAAAGCTACTCTGGATGAATCAAAATAGCATTCTATGAAAGTCATCAAATTCATAATTAAAAAAGAAAACAACCTCAATAAAAGCTCCAGAGGCAAAGATTTGCAGTGGTAAATTTGTCAGATGTTTAAGGAAAAAATTCTAATCTTATAAAACCCTTTTTAGAAAATAGACAAGGGGATATTTCCCAAATTACTATATAATGCCAGCACAATCCTGACACCAAAATCTGATCAGGACATTATATGAAAATTACAGACCAACCAACAGTCCTCATAAACATAGGCACAAAAATCCTTAGCAAAATATTAGAAAGTCAACTACAGAGCTAGGTAAAAATAAAATATATTGTTATCAATGGAGAATTACCTCAGGAATGCAAATTAGTTCAATAAGTGAAAATCAATAATGTAATTTAACACATCAACAGAATAAAGGGGAAAACTTGTGATCAGTTCAACAGATACAGAAAAAGACTTTGACAAAATTCAACATCCTGCATTAAAAAAAAAAGTCCTCAGCACACTCAGAAAATAAGAAAATTTCCTTAATTTGATAAAGGACATCCACACACACACACACACACACAAAATACTACAGCTGATATTATACTTAGTGGTAAAACATTGGATGGTTATTCTCTAAAATTAGGAGCTATGCAAAACTATCCACTCTAACTCCTTCTAAATACTGCACTGAGCATTTCAGGCAGTGAAATACAGCAATATTACTGGGAAAGAAGGAATAAATCTGTTTTCTGCACAGAGAACATGCTTGCTTACATAGAAGAGCTTATGGACCCTACAAAAGAATCCTAGAGTTAGTGACTAAAATTAGTCTAATCACAGGATATAAAGTCAACAGACAGTAATTAATTATATTTCTTTAGAAAATGGAAATGTTAAAACAATAATCTTTTATAATAGCATCATAAAACATGACATTTCTAGGAATAAATTCAACCAGAAATGTTCAAGAAATATTACTGAGAGAAATTAAAGACAATTTAAATAAATATATAACTATACCTCAATCTTAGATTGGAAGATTCAATATTTTTAAGAAGTTAGCTCTCCCCAAGATGATCTTTAGACTCATTGTAATACCAATCAAAATCCCACTGGCGAATTTCGTACAAATTGGAAAGCCGATTTGAAAATTTATATGAAAATACAAAGAACCTAGAATAGCCTAAACAATTGTTATTTTGTAAATTATTTTTATTTTTTAACTTCTAATTTAAAGGTGTTTATAGACACAGGTGTCATATTGGTGAGATGTCACTTGTGTATAAAAGGGGAACAATAAATAGAGTACCTGTTTCCAAACTGTTGTTTTGTGGAGTGCCAGCGCCTTGAAGATGCCAATGTGAGTTCTGTGATATGGCAAAATTGGTAAAATATTGCAAACAAAATACTCAACTTGAAATTTTTAACATGTTGTAGGCTGTGAGTGATTCTAAAGCATATATAGTTTATATAACATATTGTCTTCCAAACTTTTTCAATATTGGGCTATTCTTTCTAAAAATTCCACCTTTCAATTAAATATCTTCTAACATCTTTCCCTCTGTGTGGCACAGTGTGGAGACCAAACGCTAGCATTTTCTTCTCAGCGTCTTTTGTAAGGGGAATAAAGGTAGATGTGTTGATATCACAAATGGACACAGAAAAATTGTTTCATCACAGCAAATAAGCCCAGAATATTCTGTTTAGAAAGTATGTCCTCTTTTATATAGTGTTTACCTAATTATATTAAATATAATTGGCATTTCAATACTCCAACTAGCTAGCAATTATTTTAGATGAATGAGCTTATACAAATAATTCAGGATAAAACTGAGAATTCATAGAGTCCACAATATCAGTGTGTACTTGATAAGTTTGTTCTTTGTGCTAATTCATTTTATGTTTCTATTGTATTCTATGTATTCTATGTATTCTATGTTTCTATTCTATTTAAGTATAGATTCCTTACAGGCCCAGAATATGTCTCTTAATTCTTTTGTATTTTCCAACTGAATATAAAAGTGCTTTATAGGTATTCACTGGGAGTTCAATAAATGTTTTTAATCACTGTTTCATGGGAAGTATTTAGATTCAATATCTCCAGATATTTCATTTTTTTAAACCAGTGCTTACATATATTGATTAATTTGTCTATTTGTTACTTAACATAGTTTGAAATATACATATATCTGCATTTAAATTTTTGAGGCTATTCTTCGCCAATTGGTGATGTTACTAGATGCCATATTGCTACTTAATTATCCTGACTGGTTCATTCGATTATACACAATTTTACATTTTGAGTGCATTATCTGTTTATGTGCCTTTATTCAGATAAATGTATTGAATTACCTGCTGTCTAACAAAATGGAATACAGTCTTTGCTGGAAGGACATACCTTATAATTCAACATTTAAAATAGTAGATTGTAACTCTGACAACTCAGATCCATTTAAATATTCTCACTCAAGTGACTGAGGTAAATGACTTAGACTTGAAAACACAATACACTACATTGGACCAATAAAATAGGCTATAACTATAAATAATGGAAAGAATTTATTAAATAATGGAATATTCATATAAAAAGTATAAAAATGTCATTGGTCAAAATCAGAAATATTATACAAAATGATAGTAGGGTTCCTGACCAATTTATAGACTTAAAAGCATTCTAATATCCCATAACCATTTTATTTAAAAAGCTGTCAAAATCCATTATGGCAAGAGTGCCAAATTTTCAATTATGTAATCTATCTAATACTAAAAAGGAGATTGACTAAATAAAGGCTACTAGAATAGATACACAAATATTTATAACAATGATCCACATTTTACATACACTAGGTTTAGTAAAGAGCTGTATAATAAAACATCTTTTTGAAAAGAGTAGCTATTAAATCAAATGATCCAGCTAGATCTGCATGTATCAACATAGATGAGTGGGGTAAAAGCAAGGATAGGCTTTTTGAATAAGGATAGGTTTATAATTTTATTACTACATAAATACAAAAAAATACCATTTGTCTTTCTGGGATGATAAACTTCAGAAAAGAGGGGGGGTATATAATGGGAAATGTGTTTAGCTCTATCTGTAATGTCTACTTTATTTAAAAGAGATATAGGAGGGAGAAAGGGAGGGAAGTAGGGAGGGGGAGAGAGAGAGCAAAAGCGAACAAAAAAAGACAATATTTAATATTCAGGATCAAATAATCAGTAATCTGAATATATATATCTGAAAGATTTACATCTGAATGTATGCCCATTGAGTATCTGGGGACAAGAGGAGAAAATGAAGAGATGGGTGTGGTTCTGGAATTTACACCCATTAGCCCACTGTGCTTATGCTCCCCAGAGAAAGCTTCAGGAAGCACCTCTGTCCACAGTGCTGCTCCAGCTACCTCAAGTGCTAATGCTCAGAGGAACATACTTGGTCACGCTGTCCTGTCAACAGCCTTTGAATAGAACACATTTTGGAATTTCTGCTTTTTTTTTTTCCTTCACTGCATGCTGTTGGATCGATATGAGTTAATGAAATTGGAGTAAAATCACACCAACACTAATTACAACTTAAATTTTCAGTATCCACTCACCAAGAACAATAACTGTTCCGCACCTCATCATCTTCAAAAGGAGTACAAACCAAATAAACACCCACGGGGACACACTTATTTGGATGCATCTTCTGGAACTCAAGACATCAGCAGCATGCATTGCTGGGGACCATCCATAAATCCTTGGCAGCCCGCATTTGCCCTGACAGCTTCTGGCTGCAAGCCCCAGTAGCTCTCCAAAAATGTTCCCTGGAATATGTGGTAGATGGTCCTATTATCTATATTTTACAGATACAATATTCACCAGATTGAGCTTGGTAATTCCTTCAAAAAAGAAAAATTTAATACATTTTTAAAGTATAAGGGAATGTTTAAATATAAAAATGTATGAAGGAAATATGTAGCCACCCACACCCACCTCAGGCAAATTTAATTATTACTCTCTCTTGCATGTATCCCTCTGCTCTCCCCACCCCATGCAAATTGCTTGGGGAGCAATACCCATGCTCTCCTAGGCCTTGGTCAGAACAAGCTAGATTTCTTGTCTCAGTAGCCCTACCATCAGAGGTTATTATACAACCAAACCTGGCTAATAAGTTGGAAACAAAGGTAAGTCCATATATCACTAAATAAAAGAAGATATGCCATCATAACCAAATCAACAAACAACAAGGCCTGGAGAGGTTCTGGAGAAAAGGTATCCCTAGAGCATGCTGTTGGTAGGAATGCAGACTTGTGCAGCCGCTGTGGAACATAATATGGAGTTTCCTCAGAAAACTAAAAATGGAACTGCCTTTTGACCCTCGAATTCCACTCCTGGGATTATACCCTAAGCATCCTGAAACACCAATCCAAAAGAATTTATGCACCCTAGGGTTCATAGCAGCACAATTTGCAATAACAAAGTGTTGGAAGCAAACTAAGTGCCCATCAGTAAATGAGTGAATCAAAAAAACATGGTACACTTACACAATGGAATACTATGCAGAAGAAAGAAAAATGGAGCTCCTACCCTTCACGACAGCATGGATGGATCAGGAGAGCATTATGCTAAGTGACATAAGCCAGGCAGTGAAAGACAAATACCATATGATCTCACCTATAAGTGGAACCTAATCAACAAAACAAACAAGCAAGCAAAATATAACCAGAGACAGTGAAATTAAGAACAAACTGACAGTAACGAGAGGGGAGGTAGGAGGAGATAATGGGATGAAAAGGGGGAAAGGTTGTAAAGGATGTGTATAAAGTACACTTGAAGGAAGCCAAAGGAGGGCAGGATCGAGGGTGGGAGGTGGGGATTGCTGGGGTCACGGGGAGTGGTGGAGGAAAAATGGAGACAACTGTTCTTGAATTAACAATAAAAAAGAGAGGGGAAAAAAAAGAAGATATACCTTTAGAAACCTTGCTTCTTGCTACGAGTTTACAGTGCAAAAATGATAACTAAAGCTCCAACAACCACTTTGGATCATAATTTGACATAAAATTCTGAGAATGGCAGAAGAGATAATTGGGTGGCTGGTTGCCAGATGACACCATGGTGTCACTGTATCAGCCCTGGCAACTGACCTCTTTCATGTGGTAGAGAAATCAACTTCTACCTTCTGTAAACCGCAGTAACTTCTGTTTTTTATGTCACACACAGTTGAATATAACTCTACATGGTATCTACTAAAATTATGCAAGAATGATATGAATATATTGCCGGTAGAAATTGTTAGCAGACGACAGAATGCAAAGCTCACTTGACTACCTCCTTCAATTCCCATCTACCTGACTCCTATTTAGAACTTTCAGTTGCTGTGTGTTTATGATTTATTCTTCCATTCCTTTTCTTAAAACTTTACCTATATATTCAGAATAAATGTATAGCTTTGTGTATTTTTATTATTTTACATAAAGAATAACATGCATTTTCTGCAGTTTCACTCCACAATGTTTCAAAAGTTCCACATCATTATGTATAGATGTAATTTTTATTAATATGTGAATTTTAAAAATATTTGTGTGTATATATTGCATTTTATTGATTTATTTTTCTATTGATGGGCACATGTATTGTTTGTGTCTAATGTTTCACTGGTATTCACCAGTTTGAAATAAACATCTTTGAATTTGTCTCTTTCAGCATATGAGTGAATAAATGCTAAAAAAGCTTTCTAGAAGCAGAAGGAGAGGTCATAGCATTTGTACATTTTCAGTCCCCATAGATGTTCCAACTGGTTTCTTGAGAAAAGATACAGTTTTAAAAATTAACACCATGTTTACAGAACAAGAACAATCTTGACAGTCTTTGCAGATTTACCGTTATGAGGAATTCTTAGATAGGTCTGGCTTTTTATCCATGGCCATACACATTTACTGCTATAACCAATATTGTAAAATTTTAAAATAATAAGTATAGTCCTCTGTGGCTTACTACATTGTAGTTGCCTGGTGGGAAAGATGATAAAGGGAAATAAAAAAGATTAAGAGAATCCAGAGCCAGAAGAAATTTAACACCAACAAAATTAAATCATCAGTATGCTGAAAACAGCATTTCCCCTTCTTTCTATTAGTTATCAATTGATAGGCAGAGAAAGATAAATGGCCATGTGAAAAAGATAAGATTTTCTCTAAATAATAATTATTTTCTGTCCTGTGATACCTTCTATTTGACTTCAAAGGTCTCAGGATTCTGTATCTGCAGATAAACTCTAGTTTATAAATTCAGAAAATAAGTCAGAGTGAGACTTGCTTAAAGACCAGGGCAGCCAATGGAGCCCAAGAGTGTAAGTCCTCTGTTATGACTATTCACCTTAATAAACTCCCTCCGTATTAGAAATTGTGGCCATGTGCCCTTAAACAGTCAGCGATGTCTAAAGTACATTCTTCAAAGTTATCTTTTAAATGTTAATTTATGGGAAGCAGAGCTGTGCTGAATTATCATTTATAATATGTCAGTCTCTCACTGTGCAGTCCAGGGAATGATGTTTGTAAACAGTGAAAACAGCTTCATATATTTATTTTTTGCAATCATTTAGCTTTCAAAATATATCAAAATATACCTCAGAGACAGAAAAATTAAATTATAATCTTGACATGTTTTTCAAACATGAGTGCTTTCTTGTGTTTATAAGATATTTTGCATATTTTCTAGATTCTGATGACATAATTTAAAATTAAACTATATTTCCCCAACAGAGGGGAAGATTCATTTTAATAGGAAATCAACTTAAAAGTATTTCCTGTTTCTCCAATTAATTAGCAAAATAATAAGCAATTATGCCATAGTATAACCAACTTCATTTATACTTCAAAATGTATACATATGTATCCCACACATAAGGCATTATTTTATGACTCCCTTTTAATTTTCAACATAGACAACCTAGTTCCACAAAGTGACTGCCATAAAATTAAAAACCTAATGTAGAAAACTGAGACTTTCTTGTATTAAAACATTCATTATTTTCTTTTAACATTACCTAGTTCAAAAAATAACTGGAATCATTGACAAATTTTTGACAGTATGTCTAACACCTAACAAGGTCTCCTCAGTAGACAAACAGAAACAGACTGTTAATATTTTATATTATGATAAGTTCAATACTGGTCTTATATAAATGCAAGTTGTCTTGTTGGCAGCTGTATGAAAAATGCTTTCGATAGTAGTTCAGACTTTGTATTACAGATAGGTGCATTGATGAGTGTTGAAATAGATTCTAACAATTTAGATTCTACACATAATATTTGTACTTGAAATTAATTGGCATGCTAAAAAAAACACCTGTTCAGAAAAATACATTAACTTGGACTTTGATTACTACCATGGCGAGGTAAGAGTCACTTGGTGCTAGTAAAAGCTGTGTTTTTTTTTTTCTGAATTTAGGCATCATATCATATGTCAAATATAAAATGTTAATTCAAATTCCTTTGACAAATGATAAAATGTTTAAGTGATTATGTACATTAATCCATTTATCTAACTTGTTTGCTATTATGTGTTTCATTCTCATCCATAACATATTTTGACAGGCAATCCTGTTCTGATTTTCAGGCAAGAAATTCAAGAAGTTAAACTAGTTTCATTTTAATAGCAGCAGAAATAAATGTGAAGGATACCATGTCCTTTCCAAGCTCTCTGAAACCAGGAGGCCTGGTACTAAACTTGATGATTTGGCATCCTTGAATCATGCATAATAAATTACATTCGAGTACAGTACACCCCCAAACATTTTTCACAGTCCTTTCTAACCTTTCCTCTGTTGGGACTCTGTTTCCATTGAGCTAAAATATTCTCTTACAAAATATAGCAGATGTACGAGCATTCAGTGAAATGTATGTTCAAGGTTGGTGTTTTCTCTTAAAAAAAAAAAAGAAAGTTCAAAAAGAAAATGCCACATCTTGAAGTTATCTCTATTCATGATCCAGAACCCTACAGTTTTTCTTAAAGGAGTATTCTGAAAAGTTGTTTTTAGATGTAATCAAAGTGACTTCACGGAGACCTCTGGAGCCTGCACTTTGACAAGACGAGTAAAGAAACAGTTGTGGGCATCTACCAATAGCCTGCACTGCACTGCAGACTCTGAAGCATACAGAGAAATGGAGACCACTGCCCTAGCTCTATAATGTTTCTTTTTTTATTGAAAATGGCCCTCCAAGCAGGTCTAGAATATGACTAACAATTATTTGTTCCATTTGAGTTATTTAAATCTCCACATCAACATTTTAGGAGATATATCAGATATTATAATACTGAAAGGAACTAACTGTACTGTGCCTATTTATAGCTTGTTAAAAGAAATAGTTATATCTATCAATTCAATAATTAAATAAAGATTATAGTTTTCACAGTTTACATGATAGTGTTACTACGTAGCTACAAACTATCTTCATTTCTTAATAACCTTTTGTTTTTTTCCTGCAAAGGAGCATTGGCTGGACATAGTGACTTCTTCAAGATGACATTGGATATGGTGCCTTTCTCTGCCATGCCGGCAAAAAGAAGGGATAGTTATGGCTCTTACCCTCCCAAGTGCAACTTTGACAACTTCCAGTACCTTCCTTATATTCATCTTTATGTTATCTGCCTCCTTCTAAAGCATGCAATGAGACATGTACAGGATAAATTCCTATGTTTTCAGGGGCTCACACACTTTTTAGAATGGCTAACACCATCCGAACCTTTCAGTGAAATGCATTAAACTGGCTTACCAATTTACTTTCTCTTTCTAGGTAGTGTCAAATACCTAGTTGGGAGAAAGGCTAAAGTTCTCTCAGATTTTTTTCCATCTTCTACCCTTTCTCCACAGAAAGGTAAATACCTATAGTGGAAGAAAAAAAGGGAACATGGTGAGTACAGCACAGCTCACGTGGAAATGAAGTCTGAAGTTCTATGCATTTTTTATGTTTTTAGCTCTATTAATGCTTATATCTTATTTATGCATCTAAAATAAGCTGAAATAAAATCGATATAGCATGTCCAACTGATTAATGCTGTAAATAGTAGGTAAAATATGTATATATAGAAGCTGGAGATAAACTGAATTTCCATTTAAAAAGAATAATTGCATCAACTGCTTTCATGGAAGTCAGCAATAGAATTCAACTGTGGCTACTTCACCAAAAATTGATTACTCTATGCAACATGTTTGGAGAGGTTCATGGGAAAAGAAAGCTGAAGTACTAGAACTTAGAAACAATGGGAAAACAACAATCCAGGGCTGAGGATCCAGGAGTGGAAATGAAGACCAGTCTCTATAGGGCAGCACTTGGAAAACATAAAAATTCCAATCATCTTCAGGTTTGTTGGTTTGTTTTTCAATGTTAAGGTTCCTGACAACATGCCCCATTAGGACATATGTCCAACCCCTGGCCAAGAGAATTTGGAGTACCTTAACAGATGGTGTCACCAATGCTGCATCCAAAGAGGAAGAGACAATTTTCCAAAACAAATCCCAAAGATGGGCATGAATGATTCTGTAGCAGAACAGATTCCTACTATGATAGTTGTTAACAGATTTATGAGTAAAATTCATACTTTCACATTTAATGTCAATAAAAATACTGATGGACTTGTGTTTATTATAGAGATGACTCTTGTCAGTAAATTAACTTAGTTAACAAGGGTCAAGATACACACATACACACATATCAACTCATATAGAGATATATATTTACATTGGAGCTTTCCAAACATTTTAATATGTAAATTACCTTTATTTGCATTATCCAATACAGTCAATATTATTTTACTTATTTTATAGAGAGAAAAAATTCAAAGGGAGTAAGGGACAGTGATTATTAAACAGATTAAAAAGGCAGAGATGAGAACTGAAATCATTTTTGATTTTTCCATTTTATTTTTTGTTTTAAACTTGAAGTGCTTTAATGTTTTATTGGTTTATTGATCACATTTGATATAAGAATGAGGACTCAAATTTAATCAATATTTTTATATAATAATTACTTCTATATTTTCTAGAAAAGCAAATGTTATAAATAAGAAACAATTTTACTTTCCTAAACAATGAAGATTTTACATAATTTGTTAGATTCCATATGAATATTTCCTTATTGCCTTGTTATCATAACATCCCAAATTTGCATATTCTCTTTCTAATAAAGGAAAAGACTTTTTTCCATTTAGTTGTATTATGATGCCCATAACTTTTAAAATATAATTTAATTTTTCTCTGTCCATGTTGTATCCCTGTAATTTTTAATCAAATGTATTATTATTGACTCTTGAAATTAAATCTAATTTTTTTATGATTAACTCTGTTTCTAGTGTCTGTATTTGTCCTTCATATTTTAGTTTAGGGGCATGTGTGTGTGCGAATGGGTTCTCACGTTTACAATCCTGACACAAACCATAGAATTTGCATGTAATTTTCATGTGGCTTATGGTTTCCTTCATTTATTCTTTCTCTTGCTCTGAAACCTAACTCTGTGTTTTCTCTTTATATATTTGTCTTATTTTGGACAGGAAATTTTGAGAGTACTTTCACAGATTTAACCTGACCAGATTTAACCTAAACTAATACAGTAAATGTTGAAGTTGGGAGCGATGCACAGAAGTGTTCATACTCCAATCTGTCACCAAAAAGGGAACAGGCAGGAACTATCACTATAGTGAAACCTGGGGGATGCTTTCTCTCTTCCTTTACCTCTCATTGCACTGTCTGTGAGAACAATGCTGACATTTCTCTTGGAGTGATAATTGCCATTGTCTGTTTGTTTATATTGTATTGCTTGTGTTCACTTAAATAGTTTTCAAACATACAAAAACCTTATAGAAATAGATATAAATAGCACCTATATAAGTATTCAAATGCAATTGATGCCAAAATTAACATATTTGCCTTGGGTCTCTTTTTAAAAAATAAATACAGCCCTGGCTGGTGTGGCTTAGTGGATTGAGTGCCAGCCTAAGAACCAGAGAGTCACTGGTTTGATTCCCAGTCAGGTTACATGCCTGGGTTGTAGGCCAGGCCTGACCCCCAGTAGGGGGTACATGAGAGGCAACCACACAGTGCCATTTTTCTCCTTCTCTTTCACCTTCCCTTTCCCTCTCTCTAAAAATAAATAAATAAAATATTTTTTATATAAATAAATACAATGTTGTATATCCTTCAAATAACTGTCCTACTTCATTCTTCTATGTATGTGTGCATATGTGTATATATAATCCTTTATTTTTATACATTACATTTTACATATATTATACACATGCATATACATACATATATGTTTTAATCATGCATACATGCTCTTTCTTTTAGTAATATTGTATACTCATATATATTTGAGCCTTTTAGAGGTACTAATTAACATAGTATAGAAGCATCCCTCTCTGTTCAACAACAAATTGGCATCTAGATTATATCTTCCAAATACATCAAAGAACAACCATTGGTAGGAACAAAGTTCAAAGTTCAGATAGATTTTGCTTACAGTTTACTTCCTCAAGTCAGTGGCTGGGTATACTGTCACAAAACGAAATCGGATTGCACGTTCCTTTATTACAATACAAGTTTCATGGGGATAATATTACACCTACGCATTTCTGTAGTCTTTTATGTCTGGCACGGTGGACTTGAACATTTTAATCAATGAAATAAATAATGACTACGTGACTACTTAGAGAAAATGGTCCATTTTCATTTTGTCTTCACTGAGTTAAGCATTTGCTATCTGGGAACTTTTGGTTCTCTTAGTTTAAATGCCCATAAAATATTACAAGACATTCCATTTCTAAATAATCTAGATATTCTCTAATATATATTAATTATCAAATTCTTGTTATAACATAGTATTCAGTCATTTTTTGCCTGTTACAACTGAGTTTTCCATCCTCTAATTAGAATTGTCAGTTATTCTACAAATATGACTACACATAAATTCACTATAAAAAACAAATTAAAGCACTGAAATTATAAATGTACACAAATTTCTCTGCCTAAAATTTAAAAAGAGAGGAGCTTGTTTTCATCTTCTTGCTTTCACAACAAGAATTTCACTGGTAGCCACACTGTACTTTCACTGTGCCCTCCCCGCCTTTTGTCGTTATTAACACTTCTATGCCCTTCTTTCCTGTTATGGGGTTAGTACTTCCACTTCAGAGTTCCATGGCAGACTGGGCCTGCAGACATTAGCATATCTATATTTTAATTTCTTTTCCATGTTCTTGATGCTGAGAATTAAAGAAGTGGATGGAATGATAGAGTGTGGAAAGGAGCAAGAAGATAAGAGTTTTGGCATAATATGTAGAGTCTCTGGCGTAAGATTTACAGGTCTTATTATTGAAATATCTCACAAATAATGTTCTTCAAATTTACTTTTAAAAATAGCTGATTGATTTTCTCCCTTCCCTCATTTTCATGGTATCCTTTAATAGCATAATCTTGAAATTGGTTTGGTGAAGTTCCAACACCTTTAAGTATTAAAAATTTATTCCCCTTTTCAGAAAAGATTATGCTACCTCCCCACACAACCAAAAATTTAATGTTACAGAACCACTGTGATAACTTTATAATAATATATTGAATTTTATATTGGCTTTCCTAAAATTAGTTTATAGATTTTATTGTAATTTTTGTTTCTACTTTTGCATTTACCTGAACTTTGGGAGCATCTGTGAAGTATTTACTCACAGAAATAATTGAATGAATTCTAATTTCTTCATTTTGAGGCTTCACCTCTACCACATATGAAAATATATCTCTAAATGATTATTATAGTTAATAATACTGTACTATACACTTGAAAGTTGCTAAGGGAGTAGATCTTAAATGTTCTTGCCACACAAAAAAAAAAGTAATTATGTGGCATGATGTAGGTGTTAGCTAATGCTATGGTGGCAATCATTTTGCAATATATAATTTTATCTAATCAACATTTTTGCACCTTAAAAATATAAAATGTTATATGTCAATTATATCTCAATAATGCTAAAAAAGATAGATATAGTTAAATAAAAATAAAAGATTTATAGCTAAGAACAAAGACATAATAAAAAGTATCATATTCAATGGGTCAAGTGTAAGAGGAAAAGTAATTAGGAAAGATACAGGAAAGAGAATACCTGGCCTGTGCACGGATCCTCAACCAGAGGTCTTAGCTCTTTTAGAGAGATTGGGGTTTTAGAGGGAATAGGTAGTGCTCCTTGTATTTAGTACCCAGGGTCTAGTGATAAAACAACTGCTGTAATGTCTAGAACAGTTTGGCAAAATGAAGAATTATCCAGCCCCAAATGGTACTAGAATGCCTTCTAGGGCATTTGATATACAAGCGTGGACAGGAGTGAAGGAAGGAGTTTCTATTGTATTCTGTATAACAGTGGAATGCACAGTCATCTAACCCTCTCCAGGTGTTTGAGGAATGGAAAGAGAATATTCATTAAAATTTACAGATCACACTAATTCAAAATAAACATCATTTCCTTCTAATCTGATGAACAAAAGAAACCTTAGCACCATCCCACATCTGTAGGAAGATATCAATGGCACATCCAAGATAGGAAAAGCAAAGATCACCTCCAACTTCCCATGAATTCAGGTTTCTAGGATTCTCAGTTCTCAGAAAGTAACTTGGAGCACACACCAGTCTGCCAGTTCCCAAAGGCTGCTAGGGGAGAGTAACAGATCATGCCTTTGGTGCTGTGGGGCTGAATTGTCTGTAAGGATGACATAGAGCTACATGCTTCTCTAGTGGGACCTGTACCAAGAAGATTCCATGTCGCCCAGCTGATGCCTAAAGATCATCTCATGTGCCACTTAAAAGAGTTCATATTAGAGCATTCTTGCCCAGAGCCAAGCATAGACATCAACTGCTGAAAGCCCACTAGTATTCAAAATAAAATGGGGAATTAGATTTTCCCTTTCAAGGTTTAGGTTAGTAAACCTAACCTTCATAACCTTCTTGATGATTCCTTCTTTCTTTTTATTTCTGAGTAATAGCACAGAGAACCCTGTGAAAAGTAGAAGTGAGACCAGGACATGGGAAAGACATAATGCTTAAGAAGAGGAAAATAATTTTTGAAAAGGAATTGTGATTGGTGATTAAACAAAAGTACTTGAACTTCATTGAATATTTACCCCAAAGAAACTACAAGAAATAATTTTTTTAATCATCACCAAAGGATGTGTTTTTATTGATTTTTGAGAGAGAGAGAAAGAGATAGATAGAGAGAGGCATGAATCGGTTCCCTCCCACCGGTGCCCCAGGGATCACTCAAACCTACATACAACCTTTTGGTGCACGGGATGATGCTCCAACCAATAGAGCCACCCAGCCAGGGTATGAAAGCATTTTTAAGTGTTCTGTTGCTACACAGGAATATGAGGAGCTCATAAAGGAAATTAAGATTAAATTATATTAGAAAAATTAAATTTTCTATCTTGTTTTTTATGGTTAAATAATTCATAAAGTGTTTATTAAACACCCACTATGTTCAAGGTCCTATTCTAGATCCTCAAAGATAGGACTGAGAAAAATACACCGAATCACAAGGCAATGACACCTGAATGTGAAGGCCAGTTTCTATCCCTGTTCTAATTGTTGTTAGTCATGTGGTTTTGGATACAATCCTCGATGCTCTTTCATCTCCTTTTATTCCATTATAATTTGAAGAACAGGATTCAGATGCTCCCTGACTGGGTTGTTGTGAGAATCTAATGAGATTTAGTCAACTACCAAGTGCCATCAACATGTAAGGGATTATTATGCTCACCGCTCTGGAGCAATTTATAGTGCTAATATCTTAGTATAGGAAGGAATCTTAGAAAAATTCTAATCCCATTCTACTTAAGAAGGGAGAAAATAAATGAGTGATAAATCTTAGATTACAGATATTAGATCTTTTATATATACTGGACAATATTATAGTATCTTTAATGTTCATCATTTGTGGTTATAAATTCTGTCTACTAAGTAATGTTTTAAAAGGTTTGTTTATTTATTTGTTTATTTATTTGTTTATTTATTTATTTTTAGAGAGAGGGAAAGAGAGGGAAGGAAACATTAATGTGCAAGAGAAACATCAATTGGTTGCCTCTTGCATGTCCCCAACCAGATCCCTGACCCACAACCCAGGCCTGTGCCCCAACCAGGAATCAAACCTGTGATCCTTCGGTTTGCAGGATGGTACTCAGTTCCCTGAGTCACCTCAGCAGGGCTTTATGGAATATTTTTAGAAAATATAATAACTGAATAATTTCAGTTATTTTAAAGTTACTAGGTTACTTTAAAATGTTATCTTCAAATTAGCACATTTTCCAAATAAATCTGTGTTCAGTAGTGTTAACATAATGCAGTATGCAGTAGATATTGTTTCTCCATAGTAAAGGTTAACATACAAAGGTGCAAATATACACACTTTTTGTGATTCTCTTTGAAGTCCACCATCCATACATAATAATCATTGCTACCCTTATCATTGACCTATTACAAAATTTTGCATTACCTTATTTCTTACAATAACATATAAGTCAGGATAGTTGTTTTATTGTTAATAGTATTGCGCTGAGCCTCATCTTAAAGAGAAAACTGAAGCTTAGTGAAGTTTACTATCTTACGCCAGTTTACAAAACTCTTAAGTAAAGAGCCAGGTTTGAAATTCAGCTCTTAAAGTCCCTGCTTTTAACCACTACACAATCCTACCTCTTTTCAATTCTCCAGCAGTTCCAATCATCTGCTTTTAAATATATTCAAGCATCCTACTTTCTTTCCTGACAACTAGGAAATATGAAAAGTAACTACAAATATAAACACGTAGTCAAGGAAAGTAACAGAAACCTGATAAACTAAGTCCAATGTCAGCCAATTCCGAATGCTGCCAAAAAGTCATAATATAGATTACCTATCCTTTAGAACAAGAGAAAACCATTGAAATATTGAAATATGTGATATTAACATTATGTTTGTCTCATTTATTGATATGAATCATAAAATGCTAACATCCAAAGCACAGAAAATGTAAGAAACAAGCAATCCATATACTATTATTTCATTTCAGTTGCACAGATTGTATATTACCAGACCTTGCTTCATTTAACTGTAATTTATATTTAAAATAAGGTAGTTAGGATTCAGTTCCTGTCAGTTACCGACCATTTCCTTTATTTTTCCCCCTCAGAGATTGAAAGCATTATACAAAATAAAGTTATCCTCAGATTGTCCTAGAATGTATATGGGATGGCAGCTGGCAAGCCAATATATTATTCATCAAGTTCTTAAATAATTATGCCTTCTCATTGATCTTTAAGCAATTTTCCTCAACACTGCTTTGGAATTAAGGGGTATGGTTTGAAAATGATTTCTGGAGAGCCAAGATCAACAATTTCCAGTTACAAAATAGATGTTCATGTGGTGTTCTCTGGGAATAGGTTTTATAATGCATTCAATTTTATGAATAATTTAAAACTTTCACTCTTTTCATTTCTCTTTGCAGAGATTTTTTCCCTTTGCATAGACACAAAGATGACCTTGATTTGCTTTCCATAAACCCTCAGCACATTTTAAAGATTGTCTTTGAATCATATGTCTCATCTCACTTCTCTACATAATATTTTTACAAATTGAACAATGTGCCACCTTGACAACCCCGTGGAAAGACCCGTGTTAGAGCTTCACTCCAGCCAGCCAGTACCAAAGAGTAGTGGGTTTGATTCTAACTCAGATAATGAACAAACGCCATCTAACAATTCATCCTCTTTCTACAGCCTCTCTAAGAGTTCAGTGCAATAAGAATTTTTAGAATCATATTATTTTCCTAGCACTATTTTTCTTGAATTTTTCATTCTGCCTGTAAGTCCAAAAAAATGTAACTGTCTCATGAAAAGAAATTAAGTCTAAACATGTTGCTTTGCTTTAGATACTATTTTTATTCTGAATCATTTTCTCTAAGGCTACCTGGTTTCTCTCTACATAAATGCACAATACAATTTATCAATGTGAAAACTACATTTTGAGTCATATCTTTCTTAATCCAAACTTCACCACTTTGCCCTATATTAGGCTTATTTTCAAATGCTTATATAAGCCTGAGCTTCCTTGTGAAATTTTAATATTTGTTTAATTTTTCATTTCATCCTAATTATTATTTAGAGAATAGTATAGATAATAAGTCTTCATTTGGGAGTACAAAATAATGAGTTTCAGAATTGACTTTATATATAAATTATAGTAATTATATTATTTTGCTTTTTTTGGAAGTTAATTTAGCTTACACTCTGATTCTTGGTAATATTGCTTTAAATGGTGTTTCAATAAGACAAATATATTTGGCAATGATAGAAACTGAAAATATTATTTCCTGGTTAGTATATATAAAAACAAGACAATGGAAGACATTTCTGGAATTTGAGAAAATATAAAAACTACTCTGCTCTCTAGTGAGATTTAACAACATATCTTAAGCAGCAAGATACATCAATAAGAAAAAAAGATGTGAAGGTAATAGGTTCCATGTAAAATACACCACAGATAAAGAACCCCAATATCATTTAAACTGAGCTAAATAATCTGAAACTCAAAAACTGATCTGGTTGTTACTACAGCTTTTAAATATAGCTTAGCACAGTACCTTATACACAGGAAATATTCAATATATTTGTTGAGAAGATTTAGCAATAGCTAAAAAATATTGCTCAGGAAGCAGTTCTCTAACCCCGCATTTAAAGAAGCTGTCTATTAAATTTCTCCTACACTTTCTGCGTATTCAATCCTTAACTCTCCTCTAAAATGTCGATACTATCTGACTGCACCACAACGGACAGTCAATCACCTCCACATTATGAATGACTTCATGAGGTCATAGTATGACTTTCTATAAAGTATTTTCCCTCACATTTCATATCTTAGGAAAGCCAGATTTGGAAATTGTTGAATTAACTGATTTTTTAAGTCATTCAAATAGGCTATTGCTATGTTTCCCTCAAAACTTTACTTCTCAAGCCTTTTTCCTTACTGTGAAATGGCTGCTTCTGTAAATACATTTTTTAAAAATCTTTCCTCCTTATTTATTATACTCATTGTGGGTCATAAATAACAACTTATCATTTCTAATTTCAGTATCTTCTCTATACAGTTCCTCCTAGCTTTCAAACCATCAAAGAGTTAACAGTAACATAATGGCAAACATTGAAAGCTATTTAAGACATTTGATTATAAAATGAGAGAAATGAATTTGTAACACTAATAAAATGAATTAAAAAAATGGGCTTTCATTTTTTTAGTAAATATTTAATTATATAATTGTTTTATATTTGCATAAAAGTACAAAGATGGTCCAGAGTTCTCCAACACCTCTCACCCACTTTCTGTGTTATTAGTATCTTACCGCACCACAGAGCATTTGCTGCAACTGGGAAACCAGTGCTGGTGCGTCACTTTTCACTCAGTTCCTGATGGAGTTTGAGTTTCACTAGCTTTTCCCTACATTCCTTTTTATTTTCTAGGATTCTATTTAATATCAAAAATCCATCCAGAATACTACATTCTATTAGTTATTGTGTGTCTTTAGCTTCATCTCATCTGAGACAGCTTTCTGTCTTTTTTTTTTTTATGACACTGAGTTTGAAAGAATACTAGTCACTTATGTTGTAGAATGCCCCTCTCTGGGGTTGTGTGATGTTTTCCTCGTGATTAGGCTAGCATTATGGAGTTTGAGAAAGAATATAATAGCAATAAAGGCTCTTTTTATTCCATTACATCAGTGGCACACAGTAACAACATGAATTATCACTGGTGGTGCCAACTGGATCACTTAGTTAACATAGTGTTTGCCAGGCTTCCCCACTGTAACGGGACCCCCCCTCCCCATATTCTATTTCTTGGAAGCGAGGTACCAGTGCAGCCCACACTGAAGGAGGAAGGGGGTGACTTAAATTCTCAACACTGGTAGGAGCAATATTTAACTAAAATTTTTGGAATTGTTCTGTAAGAAAGACTTATCTCTTCTCCCACGTTTTCATGAAACAAAATACTAACCTGCCAAGGTAAGAAAGGGGGGGACATTTTCAGACAACTGGCCTTTAAGGAAGAAAAAGACCTTAGACAATGTGCATCTTCTTCCCTTTGAAATTCTCAACAGAAACAAACAAACCAAAAAAATGGAAACGGGATTCCAGCATTTTCTAATATTAGCTAGCCTCTAGGAGAAGAAGGAAAAAGAGAACAGGACATTAAGACCACCACCATAGTTCTTAAACATTCATGCATATGCCAACTATGGCCTTTAAGTATTTTTATAGAAGGCTAAAAGACCTTACATGTCAAAATATTTCAAAAATATTGTATTTTCAGATCAATTTGTCTATGAGAAATGTCAACACTTACTTGTCCATCAGCTCCCAGTAATCTGCTATGCAGCCTCGTGCACACTGTGGAGTACTCCATCTTCCCTCCACAACCCTTCGCCAAGACAGACTGTTCTACTTTCCCTGTCTGTTCCAACCTCCACATGCTTTGGAGAATTTATTATGCTCAGTTCCCCATCCAAAATGCCATCAGACATACCAAAATCAAGGGCTACACACATGGGACAGAGGATATCAAAGACTTCATTTCTAAGATGCATATTTCCATACTTATAGATCCACTGTAGAAGCAAATAGGCTTTTTGTTCTTTAATACCTATACTTCTAAAGGAAAATTGCTGTAGATGATTAGTAGTGGAAAACAAAGCATCAATTATGCAGTACAGCTCCCTCACTTTGTAGTTCTGTTTCAGAGAGGACCTATGATTAAAAAAGATTCAGTAGAGCTGAGATTAGAAAACAGCTCCCACTTCTTATACTCTCACTTCTTAAGCAAAATAAATGCATGTTTACAAAGGCATGTTAAATAACTTGAACGCTACACTGAGGCAGTGTTTTATCAGCCACCATGAGAATTTGTCCAATTAGTGAAGTAGGAGAAAGTAACTCATACAGTACTGCGGTGATATTTGCAAATGTTTTCAATTTCTTTAGTTCAAAAGAACTAGGAATTAAATTAAATGGTGGCTAACAGCCTAAAATGGTTTCTCATGCTACAAAGTGAGAAAATCTAATAGTTGCAAGATATCTGCCCAGAGAGAAACAAATTCTGTATAATAATGGTTATTGTACTCAGCCTTTTGCTTCCAGTCAGGTTGAGCTGCTTTAGCTGCTACATTTGTTTTTGCACTACATTTTTATTATATAATAAAATAAATTTCATTTGCATATTTTCTTTAACTTCCTTGTTGCAGTGAGTGTTTTTTTTTTTCTCCTATCAAGTATTCATATTCACTCAACGGCAAAAAATATCAGAAAACTCAACTTCTCAGCCTCGAAGATCTTCAGCAAGAATTAAGGTTACAAATTAATCCCAAGAGACACAAACTGATTTTAAAGTCCTTATTAGCTGGGTGAAACATGAATTGCATTATTCTTGATGAGAAATGCATGATGATTTAGGCTCTCATCCTATGTTATACTTTGGACAACCTCCCACAGAATTACACAAAAAAAATAAAAAAAGAGAGAGAGAGAAATTTACTCCTATTTATTCAACAGTCACAAAAATCATTACTCAACCAAATGACAATTTTAAACTTGTGAGTTAAGGTTCCATTCCGCCTTGTTCTTCCCAATCATATTTTTAAGTCATGGGGGTTTTTGTAAGCATATCAATTAGCTTTAAGACTGTCTTCATATCTTTATGGGCATTGCATAGATTTCCGTGCCAGAAATCCTGAGCTATATTTCATACATAAAGAAAACAAAATGGAGCATCCTGGTGAAACTGAGCCAAAAGACCTTCCTTACAATGCACCTGCTCCATTCACAGTTTAAAACCAGAGGACTGTGTCTCTAGAATACAGACGGTGTGATCAAAAGAATGAAGGGAGGAGGACAAAATGCTAATCCTCTCAATAATCACTATGGTTATAGTCAGTTGTTTAAATCCCAGGCCCTTGCTAAATTACCTGCAGTTGACTGTAGTGTGGCTGGGGGGGAAGTGGGATTAAGGAGACATTGAGGGAATGGGTTCCAGTAAGAAAATACCCTATAGGCAATTGGATAAAAAATGTTCCATTCCTTTCTTAGCTGATCTAATCAAAATTAATGCAAGAGTCAAGAAAGGCAGCTTGCATTCCACTGAGTAGAGATGGGTCTTAACAATCATCAAAGACCTGTTTCATCAGCCCCAGCAGGGCTGCAGACTGCAGCTATGATTCCTGTAGTCCTTGGTCTGAAAGAAATCCCACCCTACACTAAAGGTGAAGGTGAGGAGTATTCCCTGGGTGATTATTCATCTAAGAACGCATTTTCTAGTCTCTTTGTATTTTAGGTAGGTAAAAATGAGGTTATAACTGTAAGAGTATCCATCACTCACTCTGGCCAGTGGTTCAGAGCTTCATCTTGGCAACACCAAATGAACAGAAACAAAAAGCCAAATGAATCATGCTGTGCTATCCTGAGTGGAAACTGTTTAGGTTAAACTGCTCTCTCAATGTTATCTTCAAGGAATATATAAATCTATTTTCCTCCTGTGCTTGAAATTGATTAATGTTGAAATACAGTCATTCATCTTCAAGACTGACTATACTTAGAAACTGAAAACTTTTTAAGTAAGATTCAAAACTTAATTGGCAGTGGAGGTGGGGGGGGGCGGTCTGCTCTAAGGGTGTATCCAGTGTTCCTGGCTGTAGCTTTATAATCATTAAAACTGTTTGTACCTGAGTGGAAACTGTACAAAGAAAGTCAGCCAAAGAAAGCCAGCTACTTGCACAGTTTCTACCTTCAAGATCTGGCTAATATAAACAGTAGAGATGATACATGTACACAAATCAATATGATCATTCAAACAACATACTATGCGTATGTAAGTTATCATTTCAAAATGAGTCTTCAGAATACACATTCGTACCATTCGTGGACTTCTCTGAAACTTTGCATATTTTCTGCCATTCTAATTATGAGCACATTTTCCCACTATACCACCATGCTAGAAAATTGAGAATAATTCTGTATTTTCTTATCTTTCACCTCTTATATTTAATTATTCACTGTATGCTATTGATTCTACTGCCTAAAAATCTTTTCAATCTTCTCAACTTTCACTCCATTGTCTTAGCCTAGGACTTTATCATTTTTATCCTGAAGTGTTCAGTTTTTTTCTACTTTCTCTAGCTCCCTACATTCAATTCATCCACAATATAACCAGAGCAAAATTTCTAAAATAAGAAACTAATTATTTAACTTTGCATCTTAAAATGCTTTAATGGTATGCCATTACCCACACAGTCAGGTCCTTTCTTTCCAGCTTCCCTCTCCTGCCACCATCTTTCCACACACACCAAGAACTCCGAGCATACTATTACCTTCCTGCAGTTTCTGAAATGTTCCACACATTTTTCCCCCTCTCATCTTTAACTACATCTTCTCTGTTGCCTAAATTATCTTCTCTCTCATTTCCCACTTCACCAGTAACTGCACATCCACTGAGACATACTTTCATATTATGGAGAATCTTTTCTCTTTGTTCGATACAGAATTCAAATGTTTCTTCTTCCAGAAGCATTCCATGATAACTTCAAGAGATGCTTTCTGTGCCCCCTTAATGAAATATTCCTACCTCCACTTCACCACCTACTACATTGTGGTAATTAGATGTTCTCATGTTTGTCTCTTGTTTTGTTCTACTTACCTTTATATCTGTAGCACATAATTGGTACCTAATTAATGTTTGATGGATAGATAAATAAGTAAATGAATAAATGGATGAGTTTCGCCTTGCTATGTAATATGAAATACTTATTGGTTAGATATTTTGATAATAACAGAATATTAAGTAACATATAAAGTATTACTTACAAATCTATTAGAGTGGAGTTACAAAATAATAAAAAATAATTATTTATATTAGTAAATGCATTAATAATAATTAAATATAATTAATTAACAATAGTAAATACTCAAAGAACTCTCCATTGCACTTGCAAAGCATCTAAATACTTAGTCTAATTTCATGTCTGTAAATTCCAATCTTAGACTATAAACTTCAAAAGACAAGATAATGCTTTGCTATTTAAAAAAGTGTTTCTCAAATACAAACATGGCCTTTTTATTTTGTGATAAAATATAATCCCAGCTCATAAATTTATTTAATCTTATTGATCTGCATATCCTTTTCTAGCAAAAGTGTCTGTCTTTAATGGGGAAAAGAAAGCTCTTCTTGTATAACTTTCCAACTTCTACTTAAGGATGGAGGTCTGCAAAGATATTTCTGATCAGAGGGGAACCAGACAGAAGGTAGTAGCTGTCTGAAAGCTAAATCGGGCTCCATGTGAGGAAAGAGAGATGATAAAAACATTAGATAAGAAAAAAAATAGTGGACACTCTCTTAACATAATTCCTGGTCACTACCAAATTACTGCAAAAGATATGCATGAGGGTGAGTAAGGGATGGTCTGTTTATGCTTTCCTTCCTCATCTCTCTACATGCTATTCTTTCAGAAGGTTACTTTACTTTCAGGTTTCAAGGACAAAAAAATTTACAACCAGTATTTTTCAAAATTGTGATAAAATGGTACCAGATAGAATGACACTGACTTTTAATTCTTTCAAGTAAAAGCATTGAAAAGAAAAAAATTTCATCTATTACCATCAATTCATAAAATACATTCTAGTGCACAAAAAGATTGAATGCAAAATGCCTTAGTGAAGATGATTGCACTGAACATAAACTTATAAAAAAACTAAGATATTTCATGTGGATGAATGAGGACCTCATGGTGGGATGACCCCTAGACTGAAGACTGGTGTCTAGGTCCCACAACTCGAGGGACAGACATAGGCATGGGTTTCTGCCTTTAAAGGAGGACAAGTCACAAATAATTCAATTATCCCAGATGACAGAGACAAATAAAAAAAGATCGAAATGAAGAATTCATGTTCTTGGATTTATTAATGGTGATGGTTTGTTAAGTGTTACACAGATATCTTCTGATAAATGAAATCAAAAGAAAGACATATAATAAACAACTTCATACTCTAAGGTTAACTTTCATCAACATGATTCCTGCTTTTAAGAATTCCATAATCAGAACCCCTACTCAGCTCCATCACTTATTCTTTTCCAGTATGGTGCTGAGCACTGAACTTTGGAGACATTTATTTCAAATCCTATGCTTTAGTCTGTGTGAATCCTACCTCTCCATGTGGCACTTAACTTTGCCTCCCTTTTCTTTTCTTTCTTAAAGGTATTATTTACTTTTTCAGAGAGAGTAGAAGGGAAGAAGAAAGAGAGGGAGAGAAACATTGATTGGTTGCCTCTCACAGGCCCCCAACCAGGGACCTGGCCTACAACCCAGGCATGTGCCCTGACAGGGAATTGAACTGGTGACCCTTCAGTGAGCAGGCTGGCCCTCAACCCACTAAGCCACACCAGCCAGGGCTTCACTTCCCTTTTCGTAAGGATGATAATAAATCTGTCTCTTTTCCTTTAGTGAGACACCCACACAAACTGCCAGCCTTATGATAATTTAAGACTCAACTAAGACAGCAATTTAGAAATAACAATTTCTCTGATCTTTGCAATTTAATCTGTTATGCAATAAAAATACTTTATATGATGAATATATTGTCTTCTTAATGCTATGTATATAACCCCTCAGAATAATTCCTGTAATGTTAATATATATACTTTTTGAGAGATGGCAACTACTAGCATTGTTCTAAATAAAAACATTACCTATTAAGTCTGTAGTTTAAATGTTTACCTACACTTTTCCTGTAGAACTTTATATTGATTAAGTCCTAACATGTTAATTACATGTTTGCTATTGACCTAGCCTCAGATAAGCATTGCCACAAAGTCAAGAAAATGGAAGAGACTGGTAAGGAATGCAAAGGAAGTACAAGAAGACAGGCTGGCTGGGCTCTCATGGGGCAACAGCTAAGTTCTGGAGGGATAATTCAGTGGCCAGGGGATTATCCCTGAGAAGTGTGAAGTTTATACTCCAGGCTGGGCTCAGGAGCCTACAGCAACGAAGCTAGGAAAGAAACCCAAATAACATCTGGCTGTGAAAAGCAGCAGGGTTTCTGTCTGCCAGGGGGAGATGACTGGATATGCAGACAGCCTCCTAAAGGGCCAATGCACAAAATTCTATTTGTGGCTATTTATCCTGTGCTCACATGGAGAGTGGGAAGAATGGACTAGAGATGGATTTGGAGAATCTGGGGCTGATGACTCTGGGGAAAGAACTGAAGGAACGGCCACCAGGATCCCTGTGCTGAGTCATTCCCCATACAGAAGGAGCCACCTTTCTTAGACAGAGCAATTCCCTTCAAGTGGCATCAGCCAGAGGGGAAATGATAGCCCCACCTTCAGGAATTACTCTGCCCCACCCTGTGGAGCTTAAGTACAGCTGCACAGCAGTACACCCAGAGGTTACCTCAGTGATTAAATGTAACAACTCAGGCAGATCTCTGGGAGCTCAGAGAATTTAGCTGACCCTCTTCTAGACTGCAGCTGGTAAAGGCCGGCCTTGGTGCACAGCCTGGTTATTTCTGCACACACTCAGGCCAAACAGAGGGAGCCACAAGCTGTGCATTGCTAATAGCTCCAAACAGGTTGCCCAGGGCCTGTCACAGGTATCATCTGACTTAGGTTTGCACCAGAGTCTTTGCAAATCTACCTAATACATACAAACAAACACAAAGAGGCAGCAAAATGAGAAGACAAATAAATAGGCCCCATATAAAAGAAAAAGAAAATCCTCTAGAAGAACTCAATGAAATGAAGGTAAGTGATTTATCAGATAGAAAGGATTGCCAGGGGTGATGGGGAATAGGGAGTCTATGGTATTGGAAAAATACAACAAAAAAAATTTTTTTTAAGTAAATGGAGAGCTCCTTAACTAAGATCACATGCTTGAGGCATTCTCCCAATAGATACTATACGAGGTCTGCCCAGAAAAGGTCCAGCCATTGTTAATATAACAAGGAGAGCTTGCAGGACTTCAGTGTAACCTGGCAGCCAAGGAGAGTGGGCTGGAATGCACATTCATAAACAATGAAGACTTCACTGTACTAGTCAGTGGGGACAGAAGATGCCGCTGAGTGAGCATGTGTGCTGTGTTGCCTTCACATTCAAAAAGACAGAGTGAGTAGAGCAACAAATCTGCATTGAATTTTGCATTAAGCTTGAACATTCCTCCATGGAAACTATTTGGATGATTCAGAAGCCTGCAGCTATGGGAAACTGGTGATTGGCAGCTTCATCACAACATGCCTGTTCATGCATCACACCTCATGCAGTGTTGTTTGACGAAACAGCGAATTACCCAGTACTCACCCCACCATCCCTGCCTATAGCCCAGATTTGGTGCCCTGTGACCTCTGGCTTTTACCAAAACTAAAATCACTTTTAAAAGGGAAGAGATTTCAGACTATCAATGAGAGTCAGGAAAATATGGCAGGGCAGCTGAGGGCAATTGGGAGAACTATGTGAGGTCCTGAGGTGCCTATTTTGAAGGTGACCGAGGCATCATTGTCCTATGTACAATGTATCTTGTATCTTCTTCAATAAGTGTCTCTATCTTTCTAATTACATGGCTGGATAAGTTCTGGACAGATGGCACACTACCAAAAATTTTCTTCAGTTAACATTAGCTTTACTCTGCTCTTGAATCCACCTGCCTCCACCAGGCACGTACATGCACACACAGCCGAATCAGTCCATCTAGATCTAAAAGAAAAAAACTAACAACTAAAAGACAAATAAACATAAACTTTGAAATTAGAAATAATAGCTTCAACATGCAGATCAGTCACCGAACTTGAGTAAGCCTCATTCTCTGAAACTTAACTGGAAATATCATTTATATTTCATTACAGACTTGGTTTGTAGCTTGGAGATAACTTTATGTTAGAATTATGGAATACTTCTTTCCATCTTTCATTCATCTTGAGGAATTTCAAATCCTTTTTATGGATCTACTGGAAGGCGAAAACCTAAGGACTAAACATTATTCGTAACATCATTCATTGTTTGAATACAGCACAATAGAAAAATTCAATAATAAAAAAGTTCAATCATTAAAATAAATTAGTTCATTCTACATAATTCTGAGCAGTATTTTTGAGTATTGGTAACAACAGAGTCTGAGTAATCCCAGGGAGAGCATATGCTTGTTAAAGTAGCAGCAGGCAGGGTAACATGAGGTTACTGAAAGTCTATATATAGTCTGAAGTCAGGGTGCCTGAGCCTTGAAGGCTAGCCAACCTGATTTTATCTGTTCCTGACCTGAATCCATCTCTAAAAACAGACTCACATTAACTGAACTCAAGAGATTTGAGTTTAAAATCAGAATGCCAAATTTCTCTATTTCAGGGAGTTACTCTTGCTGAGATGAAAGCCCCTAGGGTCCTCTTTTTTAATACATACTGACTGCCCTTTAGGCAACTTGAGAGATTGTTGTCAAGTTAAAATCTGGGTATCAATCAGCTTGTTAATTGAATATGAAAACTTTCATCTATATCTGCCAATGGTACTAGATAGGCAGAATTCTGCAGGTAATATGTTATCTCTCGGTAAACAAACTCCATGGAAAGCTAAATCATGACTGGAAGATGTTCTGGTGAGTATGCAACACCAGAATAAGTGGACTTAGCGCCCCAATGCCATTAAACCTTTGAACCACATAAAGAAAGTTTATACTTTTTTCACTCTGTCCTTAAGCCATTAACTGCCACCTGCACCAGACAGATGTGTGTTCATGAGCAATGCATTCTCACTCAGTGGGTGCATTACCTGGTTTGCCCCTTCCCATGACTCCATGTACATCAACACCTTTAATCAGAGTATGAGTACATCTTACAGCCTAGGACCTGTGGTCTTTATGCTTTCTTTTAAATATTGATTTTAAAGTTAAACTCTTATAGGACAATTCTCTTTATTTCGCTTTAAGTTCTAGAGGAAAGCCTGTAAACCTCATCTTCTTAAAAATAAATAAATAAAAGCAGTTCCAGAAGGTGTGACATGATGAACATGAAAAATATCTTTACATTTAAATGGACAGCCTCAGCAGAAAAGAGAAGCAAGGAAAAAGTGGAGATAATAAGGAAAGAAACAGAGAGTTCTAATCATAGAAGCCATCAGATTTTGGTTTACAAATTTCTGTAGCACAGATCTATAAAAAACTTACTTCAATGTTGAGCTCATGATAACAAACTCCTAATTAACTTGGATATCAGCCTTTCTGCTATAGTGTTACATGTGCAGGGTCATGAAAGATTCAATGTCTTTGACCTTGGTCAAATGTGTCATCCTTCGTGGTCAGCTTATAAACTAAAATCCCATCAGGGCAATTCAATAGGGGGAATTTGAGAAGCAGTAGTTATAGTATTGCTCCTTCTTTCTTTCCCTTTTCACAGAAAAATTGAATGTGTATAGGAGATCTCACATCACACAAAATCTCCCAATCGCAGAATTCAATAGAAGGATTTTGCTTTAGGGGCTTTTGAACACAGTAAGTCATACTGATGACTTCTTTGAATTCTCTTTTCTTTTGTAACTCTTATGGCTCTTTTGATTACCATTGCCCTTTCTGCAGTGGCTCAATACTTACAAGATGCCAGAGGAATAGAAATCTCAAAGTCCTGCAGTATATTAACTTAAAATATATGGGTTCTCAGATTGCCTAGAAAAATGATCATACCTCTCCACTATTAATAGTTAAAAATATTTCCATCAAAAATATACTTCTGTGATGCAATATGATGCCTTCTGTGGACATATAATATGGCTATCACCATTTCTCAACCTGACCAACTTTCTGGGCCACCAATACAATGATATCATATTGGGTATTTAGTAGATTTATTTCAGTGCCTCCATACTCCCATTAACCTTTTCCAGCATTATTCTGAAACTGAAGAAGGTCTACACTCTTTAGTGAAAGGAGATATGTATGTATTTATTTACTGGGAGTTACTGCTACCATTATTATTATTATTTTCATTACCAAATACACCATTCTGTGCAAGAAGCACCTCTTGTGATTTTAATTCTGCCAATGCTATTTTTCAAACTTCACTATCTTCTTCACAAAGTTGCTTAAAATTCTAACCCTGCACTGGCTTCTATAGTTATAGACAAGTCTTTCTTAAGCTACCTCTTGGGTTGGTATGCATAATAAAATAAAGAAAAGAAACTATGTGCTTCTATCATCTTTAGGCTACCCATTTAGAATAGGATCTGAAATATATATTTTAAAAAATACATCTAGAGAAGGCAGGAGGGAAACTGTAGAACTTGGACTAAGGAATATATGTCACTATGTCACCAAACCAAGAGATGAGGATTTCCAGGACAATGGTCTAAACTGATCTTGTGGACAAAGGTCACATTCGTGATCCTCTCCAGGCTGCTGCATTAGCTTGGAGTTAAGCTCAATGCTCTCGCCTAGTTGTAATTCCAGCACTTTCTCACTCTGAAAAGCAAAAGCAGGTCAGTGAACATGACACTATTATAGGGATAACATTGAATCCACTATAATTTATAAGACAGCTAACTTTCAAACACTTGAACAACCAACACCTTACAACTAATCTCCATGTGCTTTTATACCATAGATAAACCTTACAAGTTAAACCTATAACAAGAATTATTCACAAAGCATGTGATAGAGAGAGCATGACATAGAATATCTGAGTTATAATTGTAACAAAACCCTTCAGGGTCAGTTGTAAATTTTACTTTTGCTTCACTTGGTTGGGTAGTAGGGTGGAAACTAGAGAACACTGTATAAGAGCAGAGAAGAAAAACGGTGAGAGAGAAAACTACTCACCTGTCTATAACACAGAATGATGGATTTGTGCATTTGGGAAAGAGCAGGAGGCAGGGGAGAAAAAGATTATTCAGTAATCAAGCATTTCCTTTTCAAATGCTTGATGAGTTTGCAATGGTTTTCATTTCCTTATCTGCACTGGGATAATGCTTCATGAATACTATCCCCTTGGGTTTTTCTACAAATGCAAGATGTGTTTCTTATAAGATTATTCCCCAGAGCCTCATTTTGAAATAAACAGTTCAATGCTTATAAGGTTTTCATAGCGCAAGTTGTCTTTCAATAGAGCAAGAGATAGATGACTCAAAAAATGGAACTGCATAAAAACTGTTCCTGTACTCTCCTGCCCCAAACCGTAGAATATCTAACTGGATCCTTTGTCTCAGGTGAGTCATGCAGCTCTCTTTCCCACTCTTTTCAGAAAGTAGAGCACTATCAGTATGCAAATTATTTGGCTCCCAAATGCAAATGGCTGCCTGATCTATATTTTATAGCCTTTTCACAACAGTGCATAATAAAGCAACCCAGCGCATAAATCATACAGCAAAGTTCTTTATGCCATAGGTGAGTTCTCAGACTTTTTAACTACCTAGAAAATTAACCATAACATGTGGTACCTCCAAGTTTGGTCTTCAAATTCAGTTTTTAAACTGTTTTCTGCTTTTAAAGAACTCACCCTCCCCTCAAAAAAGGTAAGTTAGTGGGCTTGCACAATGCCTGAAAGGATAAAGCAAGAAATATAGATTCCTAACATTTATTTTTATAAGAAATGTGTTCAGTACTTTTCATTTCTAAGTGCTTTGTTAATATGATACAAAAAACAACAAATAGTCCAAAGACTTTGGTAACCAAGTATTATTAACACCACTTTCTCAGACATTCAAAATGTTTTTAAAAGGCTAAAACTTCCTTCCATCATAGAGAAGGGAGAAAATAATAATCCCAGTTTAAAAATAATGAACTACTGCCCTCACCTATAGCCCAGACTTAAAACAAACACGTAAAAAAGTTATACACTATTTTCCAAATAAGTTCCAAAACCTGAGATGAGAATTGTATCATGCAAATACCAAAATATAAAACAAACAAATGGCCAAGATCAAAGCCATTTTGTTATTCATCTTGAGCATCTCAAATCTGCTCAATTGCTCTATAGCAAATTTCATCAGGGGAAATTTAATACATGCAAGATCAGCAGCAGGGGTGTGAGTACTTCCTAACTCCAGTACATTCGGGCACAGCCCACACAAATCTGACAGGGCTGGACAGCAGACTCCAGGACAAGGTCTTCTTGGGTCGTTAGACATTTTAAGGTGCATGATTAGGGATGCATTGACCCTTCCCTGTTGGGATTAGGAATGAGAATTCAAAAGCAGTATAATGTGTTGATAATATGGCTCAGTTCAACAATGACGGCGTGGGCAGGGACCACCTGTGTGACATGGCAAGCTGGTGGCAGGATTTACCAAACAAACACTTATGACTAGCAAAGCAGCAACCCCACTCTGGCATGGTTATTACAGCAAACTGGGTTTGATTTCTTAAAAAATAGTTTTTTTAACTTATTGACTTTAGAGAGAGAGAGGTAGGGAGAGAGAGAAAGAGAAACAAAGAAACACTGATTTGTTGTTCCACTTATTTACGCATTCATTGGTTGGTTCTTCTATGTGCCCAGACTGGGTATCAAACCCACAACCTTGGCCTATCAAGACAACATTCCAACCAACTGAGCTACCTAGCCAGGGTCCAGGTTTGAGCTCTATAAACAGTGGACCATAACTCAAATGAAATTTCAAAGAAGACCTTTATTTTCATTGTCCAGACTATAGAGTCAGTCTTGGATTCTCTCAATTCACCTCCCTGATGCCAAATAATGGACTACTCTTGTCATGTCCCATTCTGCCAGAAATCAGCATCATCTGAACCCCTAAGAACTGTGAACCTAGTCACCGAAGTTGATGCAAAAAAGAAAACAGAAGATTAGGAATAGCCTGGAGACCAACCCCAGAAAGCAAGTCATGTTCTTCCAAAGCAAACTTGGAGGTCCTTTGATAAGTACAGGCTAAGAGAGGTATGGTGTCCAGTTCAGAAAGTACCAGCATCAGGAGGTTGGGAAATGGTACATTCCCAAATCTCCCCCAAAGACTAGAGAGAAGGAAGAGCCATAATTCCTGCTCAGTTTCTGGCCTTAGAGACATTGTTAGTAGGTTGTCTGATACTGGGTGCTATAATTCAGAGATGTTTACTCAGAGTCTGGAAGGCACCAGGAGCATAACTGTATTATCAGCAGACTCTGGAATGGCCACTAGTTTTCTATTTGACATGTCAGTACTGGATAGCAGCTCAGCATCCCAACAGAGTAGCTGAGAGGGCCACCACTTGCCAAAGATGTGCACATTGAATTCAGTGCAGTCCAGGTGACAGTTACCTTGGAAGAAGTCTGTGCAAGAAAATTTAGAATGTGTTCTTTTCTTACCTCCCATAATCTCAGGTGGTGTTTTCTGGGCAGAAAAGGTTTAACTTCACAGGCCCTGATTGGTAAAAAAAAAAAAAAAAGAAAGAAAGAAAGAAAAGCCCCCAAAACACCTTGTCCTAAGGCCTGGCCCTTGGCCATCTTCTGGAAGTATTCTGCACGATAAAAGTGGTTTTGTTTTTGTGCCTTGAGGCCTTGAGGTCAGGCTGCACCAGTCTGACCAGATAAGATTATCCTAACAATATGTTTATTGGCAAATGCCTGCTTTTGCTCTGGGCTGTGTGTTGTCTCCTAGAGTCTGAGTAGCAGGCTCCTTTCCTGGAAGGCAAGCCTGAATGACAGGACCCCCCAATAAAAACCTTAAACACCAAGGCTTGGCCTTCCCTGGTGGCAACACTTTGACTGTGTTGTCACATACCGTATTGTTGCTGAGAGAATGAACTGTGTCCCTGTGTGACTTAACTGGAAGACATCTGAAAGCTTGCTTTCTTCTGGACTTCACTGTATGCAACTACTACCTTTTCTGGTTTGAATCTGTAGCCTTTTACTGCATAAACTGTGACTATGAGCATAACAACCTTTGAGGCCAGTGGTTTCTCCCAGAGGATCACTGAGCCTGAGAGTGACACACATTTCTATTAGGCAAGAGCTCTTTCGATTATTCAGAGGTCACGGCATCACTGCCACCCATTACACACCCATGACCCCCTGGTGGTTGAGTACACAGATCTAGAGCTAGAACCCAAGTGGGGATGGCCATCATGGAAGGTTCAACACACAATGTTTAAATTTGGAACTGCTGTATCAGGAATGGGACATGGGACAATGGACACAGCCTGAGGTGGGCGAGCCAGAAACAGCCAGCCCGTCCACACCCATGCTTTCCAGGTCAGCATTTGCCCATTCCCAGCACAAGGTGTGTAACAGACTGACCTATGTGGTCTCCCTGCCCCCATCTCACTCAAGCCTGCTGCATTTGTGAACATAGATTAGACAATCTTTAGAGAAATTCTGCTGGCAGCTTTCATTTGTTTGTTTTCTTTAAGAACAGCCCCCTTGTCAGAATCTCTCCCTCCTAAGGTGTAAGAAAATATGTACAAAAATAGTGGTTGTTTTAAAGATATGCAGGAGCCTCAAGACCAGACTCAGGTCATGAGGAGTCAATAAACTGGGAACAAAGAGATTTAGAGATCTCTCCATCTTTCTTAGATGCCTGTTGGCATCCAAGTGTCTGTGATCATCCCTCTCCTCTTGCCCTACCCATTCTCCCTTCCCTTGACATTAAGGCAGCATGAATTCTGGCCTCTCTTAAGATGAATTTGAGAAACCTTTAAGGGCCCCACTTCTCCAAGCTGGCCCCTTCTTGATCAATAAACTTTTGCCTACTCCAAACTCTGACATTTTAAATACCAGGCTTTTAAAGCACCAACCATACAGGCTTTGAACCTGTAACAGGTGCTGTTTAGATTTACCAGTCCTCTCAGGAAGTTTGGATACAGAGAATAAAAGATGAATGGAATAGTTTGCATGGACCAGGTCCCTGGGCACATTGGTGGCCCTCCAGGAACTTCTTATTGGCCTCCGGTTCTCGAGACTCTAAGAGACAGCTCCGGGGAGAGGGAGTCCCGTGGGAAACAGCTGTCCTTCGGACAGCGCTGAGCACGAAGTACAGCCAGCCTCCCAGGGAAAGCGAGGGCAGTGCAGGTGCATTTTGCCTCTGACTCAACTGTTCTAGGCATATAGAGTATAGGCATAGGTTTGCCTTTGTGAGTAAGCAGAACACAGAGTTTATCCTTGTACTATTATTTATTATTGTTTTAGTTCCCGTATGAACAACTGCAAGCCTATACTTTCCCACCCCTGTATAAAATGTATATTAAATAAATTACAGGTACTTGTGATACATAAATATATTCTACACACAGTTTGGACTGGCCAGCATCACAATGGCTGATCATAAAGAGTTATCTGAGGGAATAATTCTGGCCAAGCCAACAGGAAGGTGCCAGCACTCCCCATCCATCCAACAGTGGAATTGCTGTGTAAGGACAGCAGAAGCTTCTGCCTGGCATCCGAGAAACTAGATGATTTTGAGGTTTGAAGAGATCAGTTGCCTAGTCACCCACCCAGGAACCACTCCATCAAACTGACCACTTTGCCACCCTAAACTCATACAGAGAGGGAAGATTTCATCCCTTTCTTCTGAATGGACAGGTCCACCTCTAATATTCACCCATCTTATGTACTAAAGAGGTGCGATCATCCTCTACTATTCTAAGGATGGAGCTACCCCATCTCTCACACCATATGGTCATTAAGCTGGATGATTGGAAAAATGATGGCCCCTCTCCTGCTGTGGTCAAGGACTATGATAAAATATTAATATGTTGAGGCAGAATTTTGGCTCCAGTCCTATCCTATCAGCTTAGCTCTGGGTTGGTCAGGGGTGAGGGCTCAAACTTTGTGGTTGCAGGTTAATGGTGTTACAGATAGAAGCAGAATTAGCCACATCACCAATCCTGGCTGGTGAAGGAACATCCCTTCCTCTAGGCATCATCTGGAAACTGGAGTACAAGTCTTGTCCTTGACCCTAATTGCCTTAAGCACAGCCATTGCCAGCTTCATGGAGCTTCCCAGGGAAGTCATCTCCCTTCCTGGGAGGCCAGTCTACAGACAATCTGTGTGGGACAAGTCAGCCCTTTCTTTGCAGGCAATAACAGTGTGCAGGGTTTTACGTGTTTCGGGAAGACATTATCCTGTCCTAGAAAAGCTTGAAGATCCACAGAGTGAAAACTGGCAGGAGTGAGATAGTTTCATATCAGTGAAGGACATTCAATGCACAGAGGCAATGATTAAAATCACTCAGTTCCACATTTAATAGTTATTTCATCTCAGTTTAGCATGGTCACAGTGCCTGAAGAACTGAGTCCACTTTTATTGTTCTCTGGGTTTTGTTTAATATTTCATCCTTAATATAAAAGACTTTTTAAGTTATCCTAAGTAACCCAATATATTTCAGCTGATATTTAATAAATCTGTTAACATAGTTACTATTGAAGCTTTGCTAAATGGATCCCACATCTTTGGGGTGAGCAAGAGACAAAAAAATTCAAGGAATGTATATTTAAATACTATCCCTAATTCCTAATATGTTTGGCCTTAAACTAATCACTTAATCTCCCAGCGTCCAGATTGCCTTATTTACAAAATGAGAAAAGTAGAAGAGCTTACTCATCAGAATGCCAGAATGTGAATGGAGTGATGAATTTTTTTATTTAACCAACTTGAAATATGTAAATTACAACAGACAGCAAGTTAGAGTGTTTTCCAATATGTATCTTTGCCTGAGGAATTTTCTTTCCTCTCCTAAACACCAGGCAGATTCATTTAATGTCTAAATCACACTGGCTTTCTGACAGGAAACCCTTCAACTTACCATTAAAATCATGTGGCATTTTTGTGTTTATATGGTCCTCATTTCCACAATAAGGCTATAAACTTCTGAAGGGCAAGTGCCCAGCCTAATGCTCTTTTGTAACCCTCTAGTATCCAACGTGTTTCTCAGATCATGGTAGGAACTCCTTAGGTGTTTGTTGAGTTAGGTAAAATTACCACGAGATGGCTAGAAGGACAGTACAACATGTTTCTTCACACTTAATTCTCACACAGGTACAGGATCAGGTAGGGAACCTCCAAGTCCTCAGCCTCTCACTACTTGAGCCAAAACACTGCTCCTTCATTTTAGGCGGGTGGCTGATGTCAGCAGATTCAAAATCATAACCCTCTGAGCCAAACATCAGGAGGTTAATAGAAACTGTTTTTAGAGAGAAAAACATCCTGTTGTGCTTTGTCTCCAAAATCTCCCAGCAGACATAAGGACCTCCTACTAGAGGAAGAGCTTAAAAGAAGGCCTCCATTTGCAAAACAATTATTGATACAGAGTGCAGTCAAGAAGGGGGTCCCAGATAGGGGTTTGGAATGGGGTCCAGAACTCAAGGTGTCTAGGAGATATTAGAAAGACATATAAGATGTCCTCACCCTTTCCCCCCACAGGTGTGAGTTGGGGGAAGGGACATGTGGAGCTGGAACATGCAGGGCTGTTTTGTGCAGCCACAGCTTTGCAGCTAACCTCTGGTGTGGTCATTTAACACATCTATAACCTTTAACTGGTTGCACAGATATGTTAAATAGCTGTGGCCTTCCTCTGAGCCAGGGGGATGGAAGGAACTTCCCCCAAGATGTAACTGGTGGCAGGCCCCTGAGTTACAGCACCTGTGTGGGAGCTTGGAGAAGTTTGGCTCCATGACATGGGGCTACCCCTGCCCAAACTCACGATGGCAGCCCAGTGAACTTGGAATAATACAAGAAGGCTGGCAGGTGTAACTGATTGTAGGAGGTGTCGGAGATGGGGGTACAGAGGAAGATTGGCACGGGAATTTAAACCCTAACATGGCAGCCATTGAAGAGAGTACCAAGTGGCTTTGCCAGAGTGGGGACCCCCGCAGCTTTAGTAGGGGGAACTACCATGTGGCTTTAGCAGAGAATCGCCACTTGGCTTTGGCAGAATGGTGACCACCCCTCTCTGCAGCTTTGTGGGGAGATCCACGTGGTTTTGCCAGAGTGCAGACCCCCACAACTTCAGTGGAGAGAGGAGATCCATGTGGTTTTGCCAGAGTGCAGACCCCACAACTTTGGTGGAGAGAAGAACCATGAGGTTTTGACCAGAGTGGGGACCCCTGCAGCTTTGGTAGAAGAGGACCACGTGCCTTTGGGGTTCTCCCTTTGGCCACTGGCTTGGGAAGCAGGAGAGACTTTGCCTGGAAGAAGGGTGAAAGAACTCTTGCCAATAGACCATGAGAAGGTGCCACATGGCTTTGGATTAACTGGAGATCCTGCCTGGATGGCAACACAGCTGATGGTGCCAGTGGCCTGAAATATGGATGTTTGCTTCTTTTCTGGAGTTACGGTACCCCAAATTAGAGCAGGGGGAGAAGGAAGCACTGTGGGTATCTGTGGGTTTCGTAAAGGACTTTGATATTTTAATGAAGACATTAGGTCACTACTTTAAGTCTGTATAGCATTAAACATACATTTCCTTTTCACAAATCTCTGGTATTGAGAGGTGTCTTTCTTGTAAGGTGGTGGACATAACCAATTTGGGGGTGGTCCTTTCGGTAATTGTATATATCATCCCCACCCCCCTTGGCCCCTTTGTTCTGTAACATTATCACATAACCATACTTTTTGTTACCCCTGGTGGTTTGATGAATGAACTGATAGAAGCGAACACTCCCTAAGTAAGTTTTTGTTTGCTTATCAGCTCTAAAAACACACTATCCCTGGGGATAACAGTGACTGAAGAAATGGGTTGCATTCCCTGTCACCATTAGGGTTTCTGCTCTTATTCCAACTGTTAAATAAACCTCCTTGAGCTCATTAACATTTTTCTAGTTAGGGATGTAGACATGGTTGCTGTCCTACTTAATGTACAGAATATTCAATATGGTAATGTTTTTTTTTTCCTATTAAAACAATACCAACTTCACCAAATATACTTTACTGATCTATTCTCCTGTTCCTATGAAGCAAACCAGCACACCTTCACCTGGAAAACTTGAGATTCTCCCAATTTAGCTCTCTGAATGGGGCGAAATGATAGGTAGTAGATTGGTTAGTATCTGTGAGTGGGAGACAGATAACTGCAAAGCACATCAAGTAACAGCAGAGACATCCTGGAAAGAGGGAAAGGTTGAGACAACCCATCACTCATATCGTCTCACTCACTGCACCCAGGATTTCTGTCTTTCTGTCCCTTCTTAATCTATTTACTCGATTTATATCTTAGACGATTTACTCCATAGGCTAGGTGTCCACTGAAAAAAACAGCCTGAGTGGACTTATTCTTCATAAACTCAGGAGCTTTCCATCTGGATAAAATACAGTTATATGATGTCTCCAAGTAGTAAGACCCACTGCAACTAATCTTCAATAACCTATCCAAAAGAACTGTCATCTGCTACACATGGCTCACTCAAGCTGAACCAGATTGCCTGCCATTTCCCATTCTTGCTCTTCCTGTCACAGGGATAGTGTTAATGTCTAGGCTTTGCTGCCCTCTGCTGGCTTCTTGGGAACCAGTTACTCTTTAAACAAAAACTGAACTGTTCCTCTATTGCTGGGTCTTGGATTTCAGTTAAAAGGAAGAAAATCATTTATGTATAGTCTATACTGAAAATAAACATTAAAAGATAAAATTTAAAAGTGAGGACAAAACAAAATCAAACAAACAAAATATATTCTTCCTTAACCATCAGTGGAATTCTGTAATCTGCATTTAACAACTAAATTTGTTTGGCTGAAATACTGAAGTAGTTTGCAATAGCAATAGAGAGGGAGAGTCTGCTGTCTTTTTACACCAATGAATATTTAGTTGGCAGTGAACATGTTCTTCAAACATTAAAGCAATTATTAAATATTACTTCCTATTCCAACTTCTGAAAAACTTTTATTACTTCTTTCCTCACACTACTTAATTCTGGAATATTAGGGTAGATATTTTATAATTCTAACATCTCCAATATGTACTACTTTATGGCATTCATTTCTAAGCATAACACTGCAATAAAATTGTTGTATTTAAGCTGTTTAGCATTGTGGAGGATGCTGGCCAGCAGTATCTATCCTTGCTGCAGTTGCTCGTCAAAACATGAGAAAAACATACACAGGGACAATTGAGTCCTGTGGGGAAATAGGGACAAAACGGCCACTCTCTCTAGTGGAGAGCACCCCAAGCCCCTGCCTGAGTAGGCTTTTATTAAGAATACAGACATAGTTTGTGGATTACAGTGTAGCAGAAAAGATCAAAAGGGATAGGTAGTTTTTCAAAGGGTCTGACAGAATTCCTGCTGGGATTCCAGGCAGAGTTTGGGGTTTTATCACTTAAAAGACTACAGGACCTGAAAGGCTAGTTTCGTTTTCCTGCCCTTATCTTCATATTCTAATTCAATAGCATCCTCCAGCAAGCAGATCTCACAGGATCTTGCATATCCTATGTCCTAGGCCTGATTACCCCAGGGGGTCCACTGACTCTGGTCTGGGCTGCAGCACCCCTGTTATTTCTGCAGGCCTGAGTCAGGCAGAGGAGACAGAGACAGCCAGGAGACTTGGATTTCTCACAACTAAGAACAAAGACTCAGGCTTTGACAAAGCTGAGGGGGCAGGGGTTAATGTTGATCACCCCTTCATTTCCACATCCCCAAGTCTCTTCCCTGAGTCTTCCACGTGATCATGCCTGTCTTAGGTGATTCCCCCCATGAGAAATCTTACCCATCATTGGCTAACTGATCAAGCATAGGAGGCCAGGCACAGAACAGGCAGCATTCATGCCAGAGGAATAAATTTTGTCTCTTTAGTGGTTCCTGGTTTGGAGGTCTCTCATTCAGCCTAAATTGTGGGGGGTTACTGCTTCCTGAGACCAGGTAGGGCAGGCCCCAACAATGTTCCACCATGGGCAAATTGAGAAATTGATGGGACAGTTCAGTTGGAATGGCTTAGATCTTGAGAAATGTTGACAAAACTCAGACAACCTTCAGGAATGGGGAGATAATCTTAGAAATGATCTGCATAGAAAACAAAGGTGTAAGATTAGAGAAAGCTAACACAGAACAGAAACAGACAGAGAGAGGGGGTCTCTAAGGGGTTGCTACAAGTTCTAGGAGGATGGGAAAGTCTTCTCCTTCTACCCCCTCTTCTTGCTCCTCTGCCTCTTTGTTATCCATCCTCCCCTCCTCCTTCTTTTACCAGTATCTTGGTATATAGTAGATGCTCAATATTGAATAAATGAATGATAGGATAAAGAAATGAAGAAATAAATGAATGAATGAGGGAAACTTAGGAATACCTATAATTGTCAAACTCAAGAAATCAAGTCAGACAAGATGAGAAATAAAAAATAGGGAAAGAATCAAGAATTTAAACTATGGATTCTTTCTTTCTTTCTTTCTTTCTTTCTTTCTTTCTTTCTTTCTTTCTTTCTTTCTTTCTTTTCTTTCTTTCTTTCCTAAGTATGGATGTAAGTTTCCTTCTGAAAACTATGTGTAAATATATTTCTTATGAGTTTAATCTTATAAATCAAATGTATTTGAATACTTTTTTTGTTCAACACCATTAGTTTTTAGTGAAATGCAAATTAAAATCACAATAATTACCACTTCATACCCACCAGAATGACTACAATTTTTTAATTGTTTTATTGTTGTTCAAGTACAGTTTGCATTTATCCCCCAGTACTCCCCCGCAACCTCAGACATCCCCACCTCCCTCCTCTGATTCCTCCCCCCTTGGTTTTGTCCATGTGTCCTTTATAGTAGTTCCTGAAAACCCTTCCCTCCTTCCCTCCAATTACCCCCTCCCCTCTCCCCTCTGGTTACTGTCAGATTGTTCCTAATTTCAATGTCCCTGGTTATATTTTGCTTGCTCATTTGTTTTGTTAATTAGGTCCCACTTAAAGGTGAGATCATATGGAAAGAAGAAGAAAAATGAAAAAATAGGGGAAGAATCACAAATTTAAAATATGGGTTATTTATTTATTTGTCCATAAATTACTGTGCTATATAGATACTAAATATGGATGTAAGTTTCCTTCTGAAAAACATGTGTAAATACATCTCTTATGAGTTTAATCTTATAAGTGAAATGTATTTGAATATTTTTTAATAGCAGGAATATTGTAATTATTTCTCAGGTAAACTAAAAAGTCATCCCACATTAATATTTTGAAGATATTTGGATGATCATATAATAGTATTATTTACAGTACTGTTTTACTTGCTTAGAAATGAGCTTACTTCCCAGGAGAAAGTTGCTTTTCTCCTATAACTTATGTAACAACACGCAATATAAATCAAAGGATAGAGAATTCATTCCATGAACTTCTGCCTCTATTTCTTGGGTTTTCTGATACATAGGAGAAAAGTTTACTTTTCAGAATAAAATTGAAGAACTAAAAAATTTATATTACATATAGAGGTATATATTATATATAATTTATACTCAGTCATACAAGTGTAAATATATGTTTAATTATATCTAACACTATAAAATCTGATATCTATTTCTCATCTCATATATACTATATCAATGCACATACCTATAAAATTCTATGTATATATTACAGCTCATATATAATTTCATGTGTCATATTATACATAATATACATTTCTCATCTGACATACATATTTTACTTATTAATATATGATTTGCCCAGTCAGATACTCATTTTGATGCTACTTTCTATACATTTGTTTTTCCAAACAAAAATTTCACACCCACATATCTCTCAAAATCTGAGTGTTCTGAGTACTGACTTGTGATATTATCATTAGTTTCAGCATCATCACATTGTTGGGAAGGTCTTTTTCTATATTCAACATGTAAACCAGAGTAGTTGCTCATGACATCCCATGAGCAATATTTTCTTGCTTCTCCATCTGCAAGTGTGATCCCATCAGAGGCAGGTGTATTATTTATACAATGTGCTTTTATGACAGGAAGACAGACTCTGCTGAGACAGGCACTGTTCTGTTCTCCTTTCATGCTTAGAAATAAAGCAATGTTTGATTTTGCTGTAAATACACATTGCCTTAAAAAAGTGGGACAATATAAGTGGATTTTTTGAGAATACCATAGGATTTCTTAGGGTGGTAGAATTCTTAGGATAAGATAAAAGAGAAAAAGGTTACCTCATAAAGCTACTTCTTTAACTGAAAGTGAAAGTAAGTTTCAGAAAGGGCAAACGATATCTTGTCAAAATTGATGCAGCTTTTCATGGCTAAATTGGCACTAGAATTGAATTTTCTTTTTTCTCTTTTGTTGCCTCAGTGACATACATATTGAATCCTGTTTTTCAGTTATACTTAAGCACAAGAGTCTTATTTTATTACAAGAAAAAGAACAGATGAATTCAATCCAATGAGAAGCTTTTCTTTTTAACTTTGTATAGCAATAGTGTCATACCTACCGATGGTTCTAGACGGTTTAGGAACATAAAGCAGACACTGGAGGTTTTCTCTGCTGCACCCTTTCTCTCATCAAATGTGCCTAATTTATTTGCAGCCCAGCCCTGCTGTTTCCCTCCTCCTTCTCACTCACAAGAGATTTAACCAGTGAAGGTACTAAAAACTGTGGTAAGTTTATAAATACTTATGTTTTGTGACAATAGATCTGCACATGTTAACTCATGTTTTACCTCAGCACTTACACATTTCTGTGGAATTTTTGCTGTTCCTTCCTGTCGGCTTCGCTGAAACTCCTCTTCCTGTTGGAGGTACTAGATTCTCTGTCAGAGACCATGTTTGTGCAAGCAAGCATGAAAAAACTTAGAAATCAGAAAGCGAGCAAGAATCCTTATTTTGTCATTTTTTTTTGACATTCTAAAAACACGAATTAGGGAAAATCAAAGTAAACTATCATTTTTTTAAAGCCGACACTGATGGCTTCTTTGCTGGATATTGAAGAATTAAGAAACAGTTTCTACCATGATGGAGCTTGTTATGGAGCAGGGGAGATAGAGTTAGCTCATTTTAACATAATGGAAACAACACAAGATTCTATGGGAAGCAGAGGAGAGACAGAAAATGATACAAAGAAAATAAGATCATTCAAACAACTGTTTTAGCCCATCACATGGCAGAGACTTGTGCTTTTCAATCTGGGTTTCTTATCCTAACCACAGAATACAGAAAGTACTTGAGTGACTTTTTCTCAGTTCTCTCAGAGGTTGTACATGCCTTGTACTGTTTTAGATTCAGGGAAGAGATGGTAATTTACTACATATAATGGATGCCTTAGGACATTGAGGCTTAATTCTTTTATGGAATCTTGGTGAGAGAGCTCAGATATCTCCCTAGAAAGGCCAGGGTACAGGTCATGCTTGGCTTGACCTTTAGAAGGAGATGGTTTGTTCAACTGTCCTAATTTTCTGTGTGAAGAGAGACTCAAAGAAAGCCATGTGAATCAAAATGTGAGAGATTTGTGGATGTGAGCATTCAAGTTTTCTTACATTTTACAGACAATTCTGTCTGATAAAAGAAACAAAATTATTAAAGTGAAAGCCTACATACTGGTAGTCTGGAGTGTAAACCTAAGGGGCCTGTGCAGAGATGAGAAAAATACAGCCATCATATTCTACCACATCCTCTCCAGAAATCTGACTCTTACACTAAAATAAATTCCCTGAACACAAATTAGAATTTGCACTACATTTTAATTTCTAGCACCCATTTCAACAACAGCAAACATTTAGCATTTGTTTACAATCTTTTGAAGGCAAGCCCACTGAACATTTCATTTCCCAGCCAACCAAGTTGCCCAGGACCTGTGTTTAGGTGAGTTGAAAATAACCTTTTGACGACTGCTGACTTTTAGAAACACATTTGTCTGCTCCAGAGGCTTTGCCTGCTAGTCTGGCATAAGGTTACAGCCAATTATTTTTCTCGGAGGTCACTTGTACTCGCCTCAAAGATTCCCTGCTCGGCTTCTCTGTACACAACTCCCAACTGTCTCTAGCTTCCTGGCTGCCCGCTCTCCAAATGCTCTCTCTTTGTTGGAGTCCCACCCCTGTCTTCTTGAGCCAGGAGTAAGTTCCCTTCCAAGTCTATGTACCCTTGACTCTGAAAAATTCTGAGAGTTCAGGCTGAGCCCAGTACAATGATTTTTCTGCATATTGCAACTTTCTATGTCTGGAAACAGCAGAGATTGTCGATATACTAAGCTCACTGAAGTCCCAACCAACTAAGCTTATGGCTAGCCAACAGTTTTCTCTATTCCTCATCTGAGGATGAAGCTTGAGGTGCTCACATCACTGCCTTCTATTGGGGTGGCCAAAAAGTCTGTTTAGTTATTTTCCATAAAATAAAAGACACATTTTTTTTTATTTTCACCAATAATTTTATTGATTTGGATATTCAGTACGTATGTTGTGTATCTTCCATTGTTGGCTTCTAGTGTGTAGAAGCCAGGTTGCTACTAAGCATCTTCCCGTGCCTGAGACAGCCACACTGTAAAGAATTATTTGGCCAAAATGTCATAGTACTAAGAAACTTCACAGACTACTTTCGACATGTTTGAACGGTCACAGCACCTTTTCTATACACTGCACTAATCTTTTTTTCTTTTGTGTTTCAGTTGTATTTTTACCTTTCTTGAAATAATAAATCATAATATGACAAAAATGTTGTGTATTTTCTTCCATCTTCAATATTAAAATGGCTGTACAAAATTCACTAATTTTGATAGGTATTTTTTCTTTTTAGCATTTTTATCATGTTTTTATTGTTATTCTATTATAGTTGTCCTAATTTTCACCCTTTGCCCTCATCTGCCAAGCCCAACCCCCACTCCCACAGTCAGTTCCCACACTGTTGTCCATGTCTGTGGGTCATTCATACATGTTCTTTGACTAATACCTTCCCCTTATTTCCACCATTACCCCGCTGCCCCTGACTCAGTCACCGTCAGTCTATTCCATGATTATATGCCTATGGCTCTATTTTGTTCATTAGTTTATGTTGTTCATTAGATTCCTCTTACAGGTGAGATCATATGGTATGTGTCTTTCACCTACTGACTTATTCCACTTAACATAATACTTTCCAGTTCCACCCATGCCATTGTAAAAGGTAGGAGTTCCTTCTTTCTTTCTGCTGCATAGTATTCCATTGAGTAAAAGTAACACAATTATTTGATCCACTCATTTACTGATGGACACTTAGGTGGCTCCCAGCTCTTGGCTATTATAAATAGCACCATTGTGAACATCAGGGTCCATAAATTCTTTGGAATTGGTGACTGGGGATTCTTAGGGTATATTCCCAGCAGTGGAATCACTGGGTCAAAAGGCCCATTTTTGGTTTTTTTTGAGCAAATTCCATACTGTTTTCCTCAGTGGCTGCACCAATCTGCATTCCCACCAAGAGTGCACTAGGGTTTCCTTTTCTCCACAGCCTCACCAGCACTTGTTGTTTGTTGATTTGTTAATTATGGCCATTCTTACAGGTATGAGGTGATATTTCATTGTGGTTTTAATTTGCATCTCGTTGACAGCTACAATGTTGAGCATCCTTTCATACAAGTATGATCCCTATGTATGTCCTCCTTGGAGAAGTGTCTGTTCAGGTCCTTTACCCATTTTTAAATTGGATTGTTTGTCTTCCTGGTGTTGAGTCATATCAATTCTTTATACATTTTGGAGATCAAACTATTGTCTGATGTATCATTGGCAAATATGTTTTCCCACATGTTTGGTTCCCTTTTCATTTTGCTGATGTTTTCTTTAGCTGTGAAAAAGCTTTTTAATTTGATGTAGTAACATTTGTTTATTTTTTCCTTTATTTCCCTTTCCCTAGGAGATATATTGGCAAAAATATTGCTAAGTGGGATGTCTGAAATTTTCCTGCCTATATCTTCTTCTAGGACTTTATGCTGCCATGACTTCTATTTAAGTCTTTCATCCAGTTTGAGTTTATTCTGGTGTATGGTGTAAGTTGGTTGTCTAGTTTCATTTTTTTTAATGTACCAGTCCAGTTCTCCCAACATCATTTATTGAAGAACCTATCTTTATCTTATTGTATGTTCATACCCCCTTTGTCAAATATTATTTGACCATAGAGACATGGGTTTATTTCTGGGCTGTCTATTCTGTTCCATTGGTCTATGTATCTGTTCAAATGCCAGTACCAGGCTGTTTTGATTACAGTGGCCTTGTAGTATAGTTTGATATCAGGTATTGTGATCCCATCTACTTTGTTCTTCTTTCTCAAGATTGCTGAGGGTATTTGGGGTCTTTGGGGGCTCCATAGAAATTTTTGAAGTATTTGTTCTAGATCTGGGAAATGTACCATTGGTATTTTAATAGGAGTTGACCTGGATCTATAGATTGCTTTGAGCAGTACGGACATACAACACCCTATAGTCTCCACCAAAAGTCTTCTCGACCTGATAAGTGAATTGGACAAAACAGCAGAATACAAAGTCAATATTCAGAAATCCATGGCATTTTTGTGCACCAACAGTGAAACTTCAGAAGGAGAAACTAGGGAAAAATCTGATTTACTATAGCTACTAGAAAAATAAAGTACCTAGGAATAAACTTAGCCAAGGAAGTAAAAGACCTGTACTTGGAAAACTATAGAACCCTGAAGAAAGAAATTAAGGAAGATACAAATAAATGGAAGCATATACACACCACGTTCGTGGATTGGAAGAATTAACATCATTAAAATGTTCATGCTACCCAAAGCAATCTGTAGATTCAATAAGCTTTTTTTTCAATGCATGCTGATATGGCATCTTCACAGTACAATCAAACAAAATAGTTTCAAATGAAGTTACAGATAACTAAGCACTAACAGAGCCAATGTATGGAAAAAATAAATGAATTTTGTGGTCATCCTAGTACAAAGAAAGTTGTACTCAGAAATGTTCATTTTGTAATCTTGCTACTCACAACTGAGACCTCTTTTTATAGCTGCCAACGTTTTGCAGAGTTCAAGAGTAGTAACTATGGTATTGCAAATTATCTTCTGTAATTTTTCATGTAAAATATGAAAAGTCCTCACTGTAAAGTCATTATACATTACCATATTGTGAATGTGCATCATTGTCTTAAAAAGGGAATTCACCTGAATGGATTCCATTCTGCCATGGTCACCCAACGTTGCTTGTTGTGCCAGCCACCAGAGTGGATTAAATCAATTATAACGGTTAATTGTACATATATTTAACTTAATATCAAAATAAATAAGTCGAAAACATTGAAGGATTAATATTAGTAACAAATGAAATAACATAGTCTTAATTACATGAAGCAGTTGGCATTTGTTCATTTATTTTCCCTTTATTGTGACAACCTTACCTCTGTTGTTATATCGAGTCATTGGGCCAATAGTCCACATCTTCCACTATGAAATCCTTAGTGGGAGATCATCCCTCTCCCTCCTCTCTCTAAAGTCAACATGAAAATGCTGTATAGTTCCTAAATATAGATGGAAGTTTCCTTCCAAACACCGTGTGTAAATACATTTCCTATAAATTTAGTCTTGTAAATCAAATATATTAGAAGACGTTTTTAATAGCTGGAATGCTGTTATTACTCCTAGGGTAAACTGAAAAGTCATCCCACTTTATTTATTTATTTATTCCTTGATACTTTAAGAAGTAATATACAAGAAAACAAGCATAGTTAGAAACTATTTAAGTCTAATTACAAATGATAGGGTGATTAAGATTATAGCAAATGATTTATGCAGTTTTTTAGGTGAAAGCTAATTAAGCAAATTTATTGTTTGTCATTGAATCCAGCTTGCCTCCTTTGCAAAGTAGTGAGCAATGACCCAAACCTGATAGATCGTATCACTTTGCCCCCTGGCTGGACGCGGGGCCTCCATGGAACCAATGTGTGTGTGTGTGGGAGGGGGGGTGTCTCATAGGATTTTTACATTTAGATCTAGTGGCAAAGAGTTTCTTTCTCTTTGGTCACAAATGTGGAAACTTTGGGGCCCAGAGGTTCTAAGGATGAATCCTATGTCATTGATAAGATAGTCTCAGCAAGAGAAATGAGATGACACATATTGAGAGGAAACTCCTAACAGAGTTTAAATCTTTGGTTGTCTTCTATTCCGTCTTTGTTGCTCCCATGGTTTAGTTATACATAGCAATGTATTTCCCTTTTTTCTGAAGCCAGTTTGAAGCGGATTTCTGTTGTTTGCTACCTGTCTGGCCTGAATAAATCACAGCCCTTTACAGATGAATTTACACCTTTCACTCCATCACTCTAGGTAGCTTTCAAAGTTAGACTGAAAAATTGGAAAATTGGAAATTTAAAAAAAAAGAATTATATACTATGACAAATGTAGGATTTTATATAGAAACTCTTACATACATGCCACCTGTTTTAAATAAAACTATTCCATCCCCTGAGAATACACAGCTACAAGGGAGAATTTGTTATAATTGTGAAGGAATAGAATGATTGAACTTTGAAGTTACCCATATCAGACTCAAGTCCTGGTATTGTCTGTTATTAGCTAAGGGATTTAAAACAACTTACATAACCTTGTTCTTCGTAGTACCTGTGAGGAGTGTGTCTGTGGATTTGTAGTGCTTAGCAAAGAGCCTGTTTAGAAATGTAATAGACACTAAATAAAAGTTAGCATTCATAAGGTTAGAGGTTATTTCTATTTATGTCTTGTATTTTCTGAAGCAACTCTTCTATACCTAAGACAGTAGCTAAGGGTTACTGTTATCTCTGGGTATCTTCCCAAAAGATACACTTCCTGCTATCACTTTCTCCCTCAACATGATTTATAATTTAGAAATGACTTTTTAAATGTGAATAATAATCAGAGGATAACCTTGATTATCTGACGTTAATGGGGACATAGAAAAACTTTGCTTAATCACAGGCCATGGGAAACTGGTAATAAGTGGGTCAAACAGTGATGGAACAGACAGCAAAACACAATTTTGTATGATGGATGGATTCATCCTAGCTGTTTTGTTATTAAAAATCAATGCCTATGACACAGGGTGGGCCAACATTGCCTGTGAGGATATGGCAGTGTTAAAAACCTGCAAATTTAAATAGTCTAATGAAGTATTTATTCATGATATTCTCTTTCCGACCCATTTTTTTCCCCTTAGGATTGATTATCTCTGAAAGCTTTCCTGACATAAACTTTTATATGCTGACAAAAGGGAAGTGAAGCAAAGTATCTTGATTAGTTACATTGTAGATCAATTTTCCGTAGCGCTTACCAGAGCAAAGACCACACTGAGCGCACGTAGAGCAGTGAGTGCTTTTCAACTGTTGTGCCTCAAGCATTCTTAAAACACTCAATACCTGACTATTTGGTCAGGGGCACTGACCTCCTTTCCTTTAGATTGTCAAGTAAAAAAATGATAACAGCCAACACAATAGCCATCCAATGGGAATGAATCAGAATTATACCCTTTTTTTTTTTTTAGTTAGATTGACCAAAAACATATAGTATTTTTTTTTTTTTGGTGTGCCACAGAATTTTAGCAATTAGTTCACGTGTGCCATGGGATGAAAACGGTTGAAAATCGCTGGCTTGGAAGACGCCTTCCAGACAAGCTGTAATGGAAAGCCCACTTAGCTTTGCTTTTAACAGTATTTTCAGACTTAGTAAGTTCTCACCAGAAGTTCTGGTCCCATCAAGTTAAGTCTTCATAAGTTGATTTTCCCCCTTTATATAGTTCCACTAGGAATAGTGTTACTCTTTTGTTTTGTTTTTCAAAAAATCTAAGAATGTGGGCTTGTAAAGATTTGAGCTCCAGCTGAAGCTTCTCATTGTACCTTATGTGCTTGTTTAACCATAAGAAAAATGCAAGCACTTAATTTAAATGTATATGTGTGATGCAGTTAAATTTGTTTAGAATCTGCTTTTCAGAATAGATTTTCAGAGAAATTCTAAATAGTATCCCTTTTCGCATGAGAATCTATATTTCAGCTTTTTGAAGTCTCTTGAAGACTGATTTCTTTTTACATGGAATTAAGACCTCCCAAAATGTGACCTTTAAAGATCAAAGACACTTGGAACTGAGTGGATCGCTGAACTGAAGGACGGCTCTTGTTGCTGAGACAGCTTTGTGTTCCAAAAGCAACCCAGGGCTTTTCATATTTATTAGAACTATTCAGTAAAGGGCACAAGAATAATATTATTAAAATTAATTATCCAACTTGACCTTAAATGTGTTGACCCTTCAAGAGTTATACACGCACATGCACACACAAAGAAAAAAGGGGTATTTTCAACAGTAGTAATTCAACTTCTTTGCAACATTGGATATTTTGTACTGGTGAAAATAAAACCTTTTTTTATCATGCAGAGCTATTACTTAATAAGGAAAACATGAACTTCAGAGACAGCTCTGGGTTGGAAACTGACTGTTATGGTGTAGTCTAGGGCAAGAGCCTACATTTTCTGAGTCACACATTTCTCATCTGTAAAGTGGAGGAGATAATAATTACCTATTAATGTTGGGAGATTAGATGAAATTGTAAAGGTAAAGCATTGAGTTTTCTACTTGATATACAGGATATGCTCTACAGGTTATAATTATGTTGATGGTGGTGATACTGATAATTATGTTCTTTCTATATCAGCCTTTCTTAGGGAAAGTGACCATGAACCTCATTCCTGCTTACAGCCATACTTTTGATCTTACAGACAGAACATACAAATAGCTGCTTCTGCGCATTTAGTATCTCTTCCAACCTATTGGGTTTTTCAAAGAAACTGCATTTATAGTCTGCACATGATGAAATAATTTTTTCTAGTTTGATAACTCAATCTCAGAAATTTTATGACTTGCTTTCTTTATGTTAAACAATTTAGTGTTAAAAGTGGGGGGAAGGAAAGAATTTGACTTTCTTGCTCCTTTTGGCTGATCTATTAAATCTACATGAGACAGATTAACAAGAGAAAATAAATTTAACTACATATGTATATATGGGAATCCCACATACATAAGTGGTCAGAGGCAGAAAGGTAAAATGGAGTGTTTAAGGCATCCTGGGCTAAGGAATGGGGGAAGGGGCTGTAGGGCCCCAGAGGGAAGAGAAGAATTTCATGGGACAATGCAGAAGGCAGATGTTCAGTAGTTTGCCCTGCAACATAGATGGTTGTTTCCAGTCATAACTCTTCTTATGGGTGAGGCCCCCTATTTAGATTCCTTTAGGTAGTTAGGGGAGGGGAAGAAGTTCCCCCTGAACATGAAGGCAGGGTCTCAGTTGCCTTCAGTTCAGAATAATTCATATGCCAAGGTGGCACATCTTGTGGAAGCCAGTTCTGAACCCCTTCAAAAATGACTAAAAAAAACCCTCTTAGAGACTACTGATTTTCTGTCAGTTTGTGTTCTTCATGTAAAAATGAATTGTCGTAGTTCATGCTTCTAACTTAATCACTTACATAGCAGGGAGTGTATGAAAATTCATGTAATGATATTTCATAATTATGATTCTTAAACCTTATAGAAATTATTTCATTATTTATTAATGCTAATAGAAATCTCTTTCTTCTATTTGTGTAATTATTTCCCTTCACTTTTTTGTGAAATCCCAGTGACTTCATCCCCTAACGGGAACATTATTTGCATTTCTGCCTGAGTCAGTGCTTCTCTAATAGTTACTTTTCTTTATCTTAAGTAAATGGTGTTGCCTCTCACTTTGGCCTTTATTCTTAGGTTAACATATACATATGGAATACCAGATAAAAAACTTTGGTTGTGTGCATAAATCCTAAAGGGTTCTACAAGGATGCTATGTTGGGGTATGCCCTGTCTGGTCTCAGGAAGCTGTAACCCAAGACTTAGGCTGAGTGACAGACCTCCAAACCAGGAGCAACTAAGGAGACAAAATTTATTTCCCTGGCATGAATGCTGCCTGTTTTGTGCCTGGCCTCCTATGCTTGATCAGTTAGCCAATGATAGGTAAGATTTCCCATGGGAGGAATCACCTAAGACAGGCATGATCACGTGGAAGACTCAGGGAAGAGACTTGGGGCTGTGGAAATGAAGGGGTGATCAACATCAACCCCTGCCCCCTCAGCTTTGTCAAAGCCTGAGTCCTTGTTCTTAGTTGTGAGAAATCCAAGTCTCCTGGCTGTCTCTGTCTCCTCTGTCTGACTCAGGCCTGCAGGAATAACAGGGGCGGTGCAGCCCAGACCAGAGTCAGTGGACCCCCTGGGGTAATCAGGCCTGGGACATAGGATATGCAAGATCCTGTGAGATCTGCTTGCTGGAGGATGCTATTGAATTAGAATATGAAGATAAGGGCAGGAAAACGAAACTAGCCTTTCAGGTCCTGTAGTCTTTTAAGTGATAAAACCCCAAACTCTGCCTGGAATCCCAGCAAGAGTTCTGTCAGACCCTTTGAAAAACTACCTATTTCTTTTGATCTTCCCTGCCAGACTGTAATCCACAAATTGCGTCTATATTCTTAATAAAAGCCTACTCAGGCAGGGGCTTGGGGTGCTCTCCACTAGAGAGAGTGGCCGTTTTGTCCCCATTTCCCCACAGGACTCAGTTGTCCCTGTGTATGTTTTTCTCGTGTTTCAATGAGCATCCACAGCAAGGATGGATACTGCTGGCCAGTATCCTCCACAGAACACCATCAACTTTTCGGCCCCCTCTCTCTGTCCCCTCTGCCATCACTGGCACCACAATCCTATCTGTTACCCAGGTTCCAGATCCAAGATTTGTCAATGATTTTCACTGTTTCCTGTCCTAATGACTAGTTGCCCACATAATATCTATTGTACTCTCACAGTATTTCCTACTAGCTTTTTCTTCCCCCACATCCATAACCCGACATTTAAACCTTTATTTCCCTTGTCTGGGTTATTTGTACATCTTTATAACTGATTTTTCCTACCTCTCAGCTCTCCACATTAATCCAGTATACAACTTGCCAGGTACTTTCCCTAGAATATCACTTTAATGTTTTGGTAAATTTTATTACTTTGCCTCTAAAGTCTTAGTCTCTAGCTTACAGGAATATGTGATGATTAAAATTAGATAATGCATGCAAAGTGCTTTGTAGGGTGCCTACCACACAGTAAGTGTCTGTTATAATTATTTTTATATGTCACTGCCTGCAAAAAATGTGTCAGATTACTGAGCTCTCCACTTAGCGATTCTTTTTCAATGCCTGCATTGCACAGTAATTATGAGCTCTGCAGCTAGTCTTCCTAGATGCAAATCCTGTGAATTCCAGCTGTTACTCTTCAATAAATTCCCCAACCTCTTTGTGCCTCCACATCCTGATCTACATAATTGTGATGTTAATATTACTATCTACTTCAGAGTGTTATTGTGATGATGAAATAATTGATGCATACAAAGCAAGTATAGGACTAATGTTAAATATTCAATTAATGTTAGTCTTATTAATAGTGATTCAGAATCTCCCATAATCCCTCTCCAACTTACCCAGTGAGTCTTGTCTCTGACTCTTCCTATTTATAAATTCTATGTTCTGTCCCATCAGAGCTGATTTTTATTTCTTTTACACACCCTTCTGTATTTTTCTACTGGTGTGTTCAAGCTCTTCACTTGGGCTGTCTTTGGTCCTGTCCCTTCTAGATCAAAGTTCCTAAAAAAATACACATACCTTTTCCATATTTGCATACCTAAAGTGTCTTTCACATAGGAAGGATTTATAAGTATTTGTAGCAAAATGTGTCACTATTGTCATACCCTCAAGCATTTCAGTGAGGCACTCTGTTCGTTTATGGTGTTTCTAAACAATTGAATCTTGAATTGATTTATATGTGGTAATAATCAGACATAGAGATAAATATATAATCTATCACTTCCTCTATTTTGAACAATTTATTTGTCATTTGTTTATGAATAAATAATAGCATTTATTCATGAATCAGGTAAATAATTTACTACTCATGAAACAGCTTCAGATTGAGTTAATGTTTCCTTGAATTTTTCTTGTAGAAATCTCAAACTTTTTTGGGTGGGGAGGGGGGTTTGGTTTAAATTGTTTTTGTCTGCATATGTTTCTTTTTCATTTTTTCAGTTATACTTTATGTGACTTTTATAAAAGTTAAAAATGCTGTGCTAAGAAAGTCACCTTTTAGGTTTAGCATACCTGGTTATATTAGATTCCTAGGGCTAAGATACCAAAGCATCACTAACTGCATGTCTTAAGAAAACAGAAATGCACTGTCTCATAGTTCTTGAAGCTACAAATCCAAAACTTAACATGTTGGCAGTAAAGGGGACCAAAGTTTAGTCACCCAAAATGTGGCTTTTGGGATATTGCATTTAAACTGGTTATTAAGAAACAAAAGACAAAGAAAGAACTCCTTTCCTACGTAAAGAAATTCAGAAAGAAAAACCTGCTTCACGTAAGGAAGTGCCGCTTTAGCACACTCCCCTTAGCACACACAAACTCAACATGGCAGACAGGAGGACATACAGCAAAGTCTGTTTGTTGAACTTACTTCTGGGTCCCATTGCTTCTGGGTTGCTCAGCAAGAATTTGTTTCCCATATACATTCGCTCTTTCCTCTACCTGTGAATTACCTACCTTCCCTCTAAAATGCCAGATCCCTGCCCACCTTCTCCTCTGTCCAGAGCAGCATGTAAACCTCAGCTGCCCAGTGTGCCTTAGTCCTGTATCTTATGACAACCCTGGCATGTACATCCATAATAAAATTTGTATATTTTCTCTTGTTAATCTGTCTCTGTTAATGTGATTACTGGCCCAGCTACACTTAGAAAGGGGAAGAAAAGATATTATATGTGTCTGTGTACATGGTATTTAGCTTCTTTTTTTTTCTTTAAAATTTTTAATTATAGTAGACATGTAATATTGTATTAGTTTCAAGAGTACACCCCGGTGATTAGACATTATATAGCTTACTAAGTGATCACCCTGATCAATTTAGCACCCATCTTATACCATAATAGTTATTACAATATTACTGATTATATCCCCTATGCTGTTCTTTATACCCTCATGACTATTCTGTAACTACTAATTCATACTTCTTGCTGCTTTCACCTTTTTCAGCCATCTACCAGCCTCCCTCCATCAAATGTTCTTTTTGTTCTGCTTGTTAATTTGTTTTCATCAGGCATTTGTCTTCCTGTGTCTGAATTACTTAACATAATACCCTCCAGGACCATGTTATTACAGATGGCAAGATTTCACTCCTTTTTATGGCTGAGTCATATTCCATTGGATATATGCACCAACTTCTTCTTTATCCACTCTCCTATTGATGGACACTGAGTTTGCCTACATATCTTGGATACCGTGAGTAATGATGCAATAAACATGTGGGTTTATATGTCTTTTCAATTTAATGTTTTGGGTTTCTTCAAATAAATAGCCAAAAGTGAAATTGCCACATCCTTCTTTATCTCTTGTTATATAGGTTTTTAAAGTCTGTTTGTCTGGTATAAGTATAGCTTTTCCAGATTTGTTTGTTTGTTTCTATTTTCATTAAGTATCTTGTTCCCTCCCTTTGCTTTCAGTCTGTGTGTATCTTTTGATCTGAAGTGAGCCTCTGTGAACAGCGTATGTGGAGTCTCGTTTTGTTAGCCATTCAGCCTCCATATATCTTTTGATTGGAATACTTACTCCATTTGCATATAAAATAATTGTTGATACATATATATTTATTGCCGTTTTATTATTTATATTTTAGATCCCTGTTTTTTCCTTCTTCTTTTTAAAGGAGACCTTTAACATTTCTGTAATGCTGGTTTGGTGGTGATGAACTCCTGTATCTTTTTCTTGTCTAGGAAACTCTTTATCTATCCTTTGAGTCTAAATGATAGCTTTGCTGGGCAGAGTAATCTTAGTTGTAGGCCTTTGCTTTTCACCAGTTTGAATATTTCTTGCCAATCTATTTGGCCTGTAGTTTCTGTTGAGGAATCAGCTGACAGTCTTGTGAGAGCTCTCTTGAAAGCAACACTGCTTTTCTCTTGCTGCTTTTAAGATTTTCTCTTTGTCTTAAATCTTTGCCATTTTAATTATAATGTATCTTGGTGTGGACCTCTTTGGGTTCATCTTGTTTGATACTATCGGTACTTCCTGGGCTTGTATGTCTATTTCTTTTACTAGACTAGGGAAGTTTTTTATCATTATTTTTTCCACATAAGTCTTCAGTTTCTTGTTCTCTCTTTTCTTCTGGCACCTCCAAGATGTTAATGTTGGTGTGTTTTTAAGTTGCCCTATATGTTCCTCATACTATCCTCATTTTTTGGATGAGGATATGCTGTTCTGATTGGGTATTTTCTTTATGCTGTTCTGATTGGGTGTTTTCTGCTTTGTTATCTTTCAAATTTAATCCTCTCCTTCATCTACACCACTGTTGATTCTCTGTAATATATTCTTCATCTCAGTTAATGTATTCTTCATTTCTGACTGGTTCTTTTTTATGTTTCCTATCTATTTGTTAAAGTTCTCACTGTGTTCATCTACTTTTCCTCTAAGTTCACTGAGCATCCTTATAACCAGTGTTTTGAAATCTGTATCTGGTAGACTGCTTGTCTCGATTTTGTTTAGATCTTTTTCTAGAGTTTTGTCCTGTTCTTTCATTTGGTCCAAGAAGGCAAGCCACCACCACTCCAAGTTCTTCTATCCTTGCCAAATAAGCTACAAGTTCCCTTATACTTCTCTTTTTCCAGAAAGTTAAAGCTACAGTCAACCTCAAATTCCTGAACAAAACTGGTGCCATTGTTTCATGGTTCTGAGAAACCTCAGGAAACAAACAAAAAAACAAGCAAACAAAAACACTATATTTTGATGATACATTTTCTGTCTGTGAAGAACTAGCATCATTGGAGTTAAGCAAATATGTTGGACTATCATGGTGTAATTTTTCAGGCAGGTGGCTTCACAAGCCAGTTCATTTTCTTTATTTGCTATGTCACAGCCCCAAATTCTAGAGGACTGTTTCTTTTTATAACAAGGATCTGGAAAAGGAGGGTGAACTTTCTTTTTGTGGGAAATCACCTTATATAGTTTATCTGGGCTATGCACAGTTTGTCCAACTCTTCTATTTAGGTAAGTAGCCAATTGTTTTGTAGACTTTTTAACCTCATTCATGTTCTTATTAGTGAAATTAAACATGCTTTTTCTAGAAAGGTGATGGAATGATCCTCAATATTACTACTCAAGTTTCATTTTTTTTAACACTGTAGATTTCAGATGTCATCATCTCTCGCATGTCGGCACCCCAGCCCAGCCCTGGAGCTGATGACATACATCCGGAAGCCCAGAGTCCCTTTGCTTCTGGGCGTGCCCCACTCAGGATCACTCAAATGCAGCTGTCTGCAATTTATCATAATAGAAAAATAAACTAGTGATGTGCTCAGTTTCTTGTCCCCCAAAGACAAATGTGATGGGTGTGTTTAATTTCATTAACTTCATTGCTGCTGACAAGAAAAATGTATAAAATCAGCATTATACAGCTTAAACACTGGTATTTGAAACAAATCATTATTTTTTAAAAGATTTTATTTATTTATTTTTAGAGAGGGAAGGGAGGGAGAAAGAGAGAGAGAAGCATCAATGTGCGGTTGCTGGGGGCTGTGGCCTGCAACCCAGGCATGTGCCCTGACTGGGAATTGAACCTGCGATGCTTTGATTCGCAGCCCTCGCTCAATCCACTGAGCTATGCCAGCCAGGGCAGAAACAAATCATTATTGTATTAGCTATCACACTGGAATTTCTACAATCGAAGGAAAAAATAGAGATACTTTTTATAAACCTTTGCAAATGCACTGATAAATAATTTATACTCATTTGAAAACATGGCTGGGTCCTGGACAATATTTGCTCTCCTCCACATGAGTCTCCCTCTCATCCCATGCTCGTTTTGCATACTGACCCCTATGCCATTCCCACCCCTAATCCCTGTTCTCTCAGGGTGGAGACAGTGAAAGCTGTCTTTAAACAAACCTGAAGGCATGGAATCACTTTCTCATTCTGGCCTGACCCTGCTCTTGAGGTGGAATATTTGGTGCAGTGACAGACTCATCTGAAACATGCATCTGCTAACAGGGAACCCCACAGGCTGGTGCTGCTGAGCACTGGGTGCACCCAGCCTCCCCTCTGGCTCCTCAGGTGATAGGAGGGCTTCATAAACCAGCAGGGCCATCTTTGCTCTGCCCACCTCCTAACCCTTGCGCAGGAAAACCAGAGAACCAGTGACCTAGAACACATGCCTTCTGGAACTGCAGTGAAGATTCCGCAAAATAAGCCTGGTTAGAAATTTCACCCGACTGGTGCCGGGACACTGGCTCCTGCACTGCCTTCACTGGCCCAGGGCAGCTTTGCAGGTGCCCTCCCAGGCCACATGGTCTTGCCGGAGTTCACACAAATATTGTTTTAAACTTACAGCATCCGAGTTCCTGAAATCCCTGTCTAAAAGCAGACCTTCCAAAAACAACCTCATAAAAAACTTCATCATAAATCCCTTTCCAGGGATCTAGTCCTCTCTAAGATGAGAAGTCAGCATTACACCTAAACATTGTCTCTGTTTCATTTTTTTAGCTCTCCTGCCCCTTTTTAACTACATTTTCATTGTCATTTTTTTTATTATTGAGTTGACAGAGTTCTTTATACATTTTGAGTATTAAGCCCTTATCCCATTCACAGTTTGTGAAGATTCTGTCCCGTTCTATTGGCCATATACATCAAAATGGCCAACAGACACACGAAAAACTGTTCAACATCACAGATCACCAGGGAATTGCAAATGGAAACCACAGTGAAATATCACCTCACACTTGTTAGAAGGACTGTCATCACGAAGGCAAGAGACAACAGGTGATGGAGAGCATGTGGTTAAAAGGGAGCCCTCATTCATTGTTGATGTAAATTGGTCCAATCACTATGGAAAGCAATATCACACTTCCTCAAAAAATTAAAAAGAGATTTATCATACCACCCAGCAATTCTTGTGGGTATACACCCAAAGGAAATGAAAACTGGATTGCTACGAGAGCCACGTGGACTGTCGTGTTTACCGCTACATTATTCACAATAGCCAAGATATAAAACCAACCTGGATGCCCATTAATGGATGAATAGATAGAAAAGATAGGGTACATATACAGAGTGGAACATTATTCAGCCACAAGAAAGGAAGATGTCCTCCTATTTGCAACAATATGAATGAACCTTGAGTGTGTTACTCTAAGCAAAATAAATCAGGCAGAAAAAGACAAGTATTATATGATATCACTTACATATGGAATTCTAAAAAAGTTAAATGTGTAAAAAACAGAGACCTGTAAAATGTTACTGGAGGTAGTGGGCATGTTTGATAAGAGTGATGGGGTTTAAGGGCACAAACTTGTAATGAATAATAAATAAGCCACAGGATTTAATGCATAGTATAATGAATACAGACAACAATATTGTTCTATAATTATGTAATATAATAGATGTCACTTCATCAGCAGCCATATTACAACAGAGCTATTCATTCTGGAAAGAAGGAGAAAATAAATACCAGAGTGCTTATACTATAAACTGATACAGTCAACTGTTGTTTGGATAGACAACATGTTAGTGGTAAGAAAGGGCCATAGGGACACCCACTTTTCCATTTTGAGGCATTTTTATCATCACAGTTTTCAAAATCAGCTGTATAGTCACAGGGAAAGTATAGTAATTCCAAACAAAAGCCTTTTAAAAAAGTTTTATTGAATTTATTGAGGTGACATTGGTTAGCAAAACTATATATTTTTCAGGTGTACAATTCTATAATACATCACCATATATTGTATTGTGTTTACCACCCCAAATCAAGTCTCCTTCCATCACCATGAAAAGAAAGCTTGTTTTTTAAAGGTCTTATTTATTCTTAGAGAGAGGAGGAGGGAGGGAGAAAGAGAGGGAGAGAAACATCAGTGTGTGATTGTCTCTCACACACCCCCTACTGGGGACCTGGCCTGCAACCCAGGCATGTGCCCTGACTGGGAATTGAACCAGTGACCCTTTCATTCTCAGGTTGACACTCAATCCATGGAACCACACCAGCCAGGGCAAAAAAAAAAAAAAAAAGAAAGCTTTTTAATTGTTGATCTTTTCATTGTCAAACTTCTTAACATGGAAGATTTTATTCCTAAATGTATACCGAGTTAATCCAGATAAAATAACATCAGGTAGCAGTCACAACACAAGAACAGGAGGAACAAAAGTGAAAGAAGTGAAGTTTCAGGATAGCAAAGAAAGGTGTCACAGAACTGATGCCAAGAGCTTTAAGGAGCCAGAACCTTTGAGAGGCTATTGGAAGCTCTGAGGGGATCCTACAGGGCTGGTTGAAGGAAGTTGGAGGCTAAGACAATTGTGGTGGCAGAAATGATGTGAGCAGTACATGAAAGAAGTAACTTCTCCCACCCTCTCTCCTTCCAATATCCCTCAGATTCCCCTCTGTCCTAGCCCAAAAGAAAAGCAGCTGGCAAGGGAGTGTCAGAAATGTTGTTTGCAGAATCTCAGCTCCAGCCTCACAAAGCAGAGTATAGCTTAGAAGAACTGGAGCTGAGAAAGAATAGATAAATGACTATTAACCAAATTAACCTATATAAGGAGTGTATAGCTTTCTTCACAGTGTATTTATCACATACAAAGAAGAAAACACAAAAACTAGGTTTACCTGCTTGGGCTGATCGTAGTTCTAGCTCCTGGCTGGATCAGTAAGACAGTACCTACACTTACTTGCATTAGTCTAAGATCCAAGTGAAGCAGCATGCAGGCAAGGAGCGTACCCATGTCATGTGACAATTCCAACCACTTAAATAAAGCTGACTGATGTCATGTTGCTAGTAAGATGTGGCGTCAGGATTTAACCAGGGTGATCTGACCCTAGAGATAAAGGCCCTAGCTGACAGAAATTTGGGTTTTCCAGGCTCTGACCACATCAGTAACTTCATTTCTCTATTTTCCTCCCCTCTTCATTCCATAATCCAATAGAATAAATTGCTTCTACCACACAAACAGACTGTCAATGCATATACGTCATTTTATGGCTGGTACCATAAATACACATTTTTGATTCATTAAATCAAAAGAATAAAGTCCTCTGTTCATATTGATAAAAAAAAAAGTGTTCACCTAACAACTTCAAGCACGGCAGGCATGCTTTAATCAATGAGAAGCAATCAGAAAAGCACAACTAAAGATAGTCCAGCTTTTAGAACATCAATAGATCCCTCTCCCACAGAGCTATTTAATGTTAATTTTTCAAACCAAATGGAACGCAAAAAAAAAAATACATTGATAATTCAGTATTTTTAAATGACAAGATATATTTTATATCCGAAGAAACCATTTCTAGACACTGAACATTCCTTAGATGTCTTTAAAAACACAGCTGACACAAGACTTTAAAATTATAGTGGTGCAAAATATACTGAGAATAAGCCCTTACCATATAATATTAATGGGTAAGACAAAAAAAGGTGACATATTTCCATCACTTAGCAAACCAGGCACAAGTAAATACTATCAGTAAATACTGGCAAACAGATATGTAAAGCTGACAACTGTTACAACTCTTTCATAGTCTTCTGAATTTTATGGAAATTGCTGCAGCCTGAAAACACAGAAACTCATGACTATCTTGTTTACAATTATGAGAGAGGTTGAAGCAATTTAGTCGTGAGTTTGAGAAGCAGCACTCCATAACTGATGTTGAGATCTACAGAAAAACGAATCACAGAAAGCATATGTTCGATCTGCATAACCACTACTCTCCCACTTTCTTAATAGGAATCTTAGAAAATAGGATAAATATTAGAACTGATGAGAATAAAAGACATAGACACACACACACACACACGCAAACTGGAAGCAATGCGGGAGGGCAGAAAATATTTAGGATTCCTAACAATCAAAGCTTATTGAGAAAGGTATAATAAAACCCAGATTTTTAGAGCTGAAAGGACACTGAAGTTCATTTTGTTCAACTCCTCCATTCATAGATGACTACAGTAGCTAAGGCTCTGCTTGACTAGCTCACATTGATGAAGTAATTTTATAGAGAAAAATAAGAAATGATTGTGGTTTTTATCTACTAGTCTTGTAGTGATATTTTTTACACGACCCTTTGATTTACCATTGTAAGGGTTCTCCACAGAAACAGAAACATAACCACTGGTAAACAGAGATGGAGAGCAATACAAAATGCAGATATATAGGTGTAGGTAAGAGGAGCTTTATCACAGGAACTGGCTCACATGTACATGATCACGGAGGCTGAGCACTCCCACAGTCTGCCATCCATCCGAGAGCTGGAAGGCCAGCGGTGCAATTCAGACTAAGTCTGAGGATCTGAGAACCTGGGGCATGAACAGTGTAGTTCAAGTCCACAAGCCTGAGAATTGAGGGCCAATGGTGTAAGTCCTGGTCAAAGTCAGAAGGTCAGAGAAACAGGAATACCCATGTCTAAGGGAAGAAGAAAACGTATGTCTCAGCTCAAACAAAAGAGCAGATGTGTACTTCTTCCATGTTGTTCTATTTGAGCCCTCAGCAGAATGGATGATTCCCACCCCCAAGGGTGGAAGCAATCTTCTTTACTGAGTCTACCAGTTCAAACGCTAATCTCCTCTTGAGACCCCCTCCCAAACACTTCCAGAAATGCTGTTTCTATCTGAAATCCCTGAGCCCAGTCAAGTTGACACATAATATTAATCAAATCACCAAACTCTCCTTTTTGTTTATAATATGCAAATAACCAAACCGCCCTTTCTACCTGTCCTGGAACTTTTGCTCATAATATGTCCATTCATTAGGATGACCAAATCAGAATGTAAACTGTTCAAGTGTGGTTTCCTGCATTCTCTCCTCCAACAGAAAAAGAGAAATGTAAATAGTTTTCATTATGAAATATCTGGGTGAGCAGAACACTCACTCACTTGATAGAAAAGTAAATACGACATAAAATAATATGACACACTCATAGTCCAAACTGAGTTCTAAGATTTGTGGGGAGCATGGAAAGAAGGGGTACTTAGAAAAGTCATTAAAAGAGTTAGGGTAGTTTTCTGGAGAAGGATCACTGTGTATGTTTTGATCAGTTTCACTGAGGAAAGAGCTTATAAGAACCTTCAGAGTGGATTATAAAGAAGGGCTGGCTAATCTGGTTTGGAAAAGCTCTCTGCATGAATCTGATACACTAAACTGGGTGGCAGCCACAGCTCGGGTGGCATGCTATTCCTTTCATTCAGACAGATGTCCAGACTCCACAATGCACCAAACTATGCCAAGTACTGTAAAGAAGGGACCTAAAGTGTCAGATACCACCTTAGACACTTTATATCATTAACTCATTAAATGCCTTTTATCTACCCCGCACAAAAAAGCCCAAGTGACGAGCAAATCTCATTTAGAGAAGTTATTCATTTCTAACCTTTAAATTCCTTCTACAGTAGTTCAAGAATATTTCATTATTTTCTTGTTGAAGATGAGAATGTCACCTTCTTAAAATATATTTTCAGAAGTTGTTTACTTAAACCAATAATTAGTGAAATACATATGCACATTTTTCTACCATCACATCAGAGACATAAAGCAATAAATATTTTCCTTAAATATGACAGGCTTGCCCCAAACTGTCCTGATAGTTGTGTTACAAATGATAACATACAAATTGTATGAAGTCAGTAAGTCACCCACAATAAGACTTCTGCAGTACTGCTGACAGAGCTTTCATACAGAGGAATCCTGTCTTCAGCTTTAAAACTGGTTATATGCTTTCATACATTTACTAAAAGGAAAAAGAAAATAAGACAAAACACAAAACAGCCCTGTACCCTGCAACTCACCAGGGTCAATTAGAATGTATCCCTTGGTTCTGACGCATCAGGTGGTAACAGACGAAATGCATTCCAACCAACACACAGCAAATATTAAGATGCCCTCTGCAAAGAGCTCTGTTTTAAATGAAATTAACCATAATTGGGTGTTGGCTGCAAAGCGTCCACTTATAAATGTTATTAACATGCAACCTGCTTGGCCCATCTAGTCATTGTGTTCACAAACTAAAGAAAATAGAACATAAAATGAAAAATGTTTGCTTCTCGGGGCCAGGCTGTAGTCATTAACTTTATTCTTCACGATGTGTTTTGTTGTGTTTTGCTTTGTTTTGACTTTTGCAGATTATTTTCTACAGGAGGCTGTCAGTGGCTGCCTCTCCACTTGCTGTATTAATATGCGTAGAGCAAGAAAATTTGAAACCCAAGACTGATGTCAATAATGATGAAAAACTAAAAATATAGTATAAATATGAGTTGGTACTATCAGAGTCAGAATGCTAAAGAGAACACACAGAAGGAAATGAATCCCTGGTGACTTCAAGTTCTAAATGAGAATTATTCATTCATTCGGAAAACCCATCTAGACTAGTATTTCTGGAGATAAACAGATAATCCTGTAACAACTGTTCCTAAGAGACTTCTATGTAGGAGGCACGTTAAATAATTTTAAAACACAGAAAGATGCTATTTAAATTACGTGATCAAGAACAACCTTAAAACATTGATAGAGAACATTTTGCATCATTAATTATTTAATGGATAAATTTCTGTCAGATATCTTCTTTAACTTCCTTTAAATTTTGGAAATAAAACTACTTTATCTAGGCAAAGTCTCACTGAATAATAAAATGTTGAACTATGCAGGCAACTAACTCGTCACCACCTCAGATGGCGTTCTGCAGGTAGTGGGTAAGTGCAGAAGAATGGAGGGGGACCACTGTAGGTGGAATAGAGAATTGGAGAGGATGGTTGCACGCTGCCATCCAAGCAGCTGTGTGGGACACAGAGCATGTGGTATAGGAAGAGAGGCACACCTGAGTCCAAATGACTCAGGAAACAAGACCTCAGCAAGGCCAAGGCAGCTGAGTGGGGAACCTCAAGGGGTTGCAGACACAGGAGAGTAGGGATTCCTTAGCAGTGTTTTTTGCTCTTTGTCTGTGGTTAAGGCCCTGTCCAAACTTATTTATATAAATAATAAATACATACACACATTTTTTATAGTGAGATGAGAATCAGAAAATTGCTTTGGAATCACAGAAAACATCCCCTCTGAAAGTGTGTGAGGGCCCCTTGAAATAACGCAGGAAGAACAAATCATGTACAGTCACACCAGCTTCCCAAAAGGGTGAGTGTAGGGGAATTATCATCATCTTCTCAGAAATAGTTGTCCGAGATTTGGGGTGTGTGAAATGCCCTATTCCAGAACGAGACCTTGTGCCCTGTTAGGCTTGGTCCTCGGGAGGTTTCATATGGGAACTGACCCTGAGCTCGGTACCGTTTGCGGAGGGCAGTCTTGACGCAGGCCTGGTGCCATTAACACTGAGGATATCAGGTAGTCCTGCCAGTCGGGACCATGCAGTCTGTGCAGTTCTGCATTCGATATGACGTGTTATGTGGTGATGAAAATAGAATAAAAATAACAGTGCATTTGAAGTTAGAATCTAAGAATTATTTCTTGAAACCTCTGTGTGAACTTGCATATGTTTATGCACAAATAATGGAAAAGTATGAAAGATGCTGTTCTGCTCTACACACTGAGAAGTGGAATTGCTGGGTCACATGGAGTACTTGCATATTCAGCTCTACACGGAACGAAAAATTGCTCTTCAAAGCTATTGTATCGGCTTATATCTCCCTTCCCCATCTGCTCTACATGGAGATTTGATTTCCCCACTTCCCTGCTTACACTTGGGTTTATCAGGCTTCTTTTGATTTAGCAATCTGAATGGTATTAGTTTTTAGCTATTTAATTTGCATTTGTGTGAATTTTTCCATGTCAATATTGACAATATATTATTTTCTTTTGTGAATTGCTTGCTTACATTCTTTGCTCATTTTTATATCAATTCTTTCCCTTAATGATATATAGGAGTTTTTAAAATAGATATTCTTGATACTAATCTTTTTCAGTTATATGTGCTAGAAATACTTTTCTCTCAATCTTCCCAAAGTCTTTTCACTTTGTTTAGTGTGTCTTTGTCATAGTGATCTTATTAATTCAACATAGTAATCCATCTTTTATATTTGCTCAGAATGTGTCCCTCTCACTGGGTATTAAAATCAATAACTTAAAAAAATACAATCAATAACTAAACCTCTAGGTTATTTTAATTACTTTAAATGCACATTTTATCTTTTGGTCTTTAGCATCTATTTTGTGCATGGTTTGAGGCTGAGATCTGATTGTAGTTGCTTTGCAGGTAGCCAATTGTCAGAACAACATATGCTGAATACATAGCCTTTCTCCAATATATATTGCCACCTCTACTATTGGCTAAGTTATCATATGCATGAGCTTTTTCCTGGGTTCAGTGTGAATATGTGGCATTAAAAAGGATATCTTTCAACCTGGCTAACAGCAGCAGCAGGACTTGACCCACTGTAGGAGACCGTTCTGCGTGGTGTCCCACTGGGAGGTGCACAGGACCCATGCACGCTCGTGGATAGGTTCTCCCATGGGGAATCAGGCCTACAATGTGCCTAGGCCACTTTGAGTCTTGCTTTTGCTAAAAAACTCCCTCACCCTGAATTTAATATTTACTTTGAATATTTTCCTAACCCTCTAGGTGTCCGCTGACACCATGTGACACCATGAAGTCCGCACACTAAATCCCACTGTTGGCCTTTCTGCTTGCAGCCATCAGTGACCCAAGGTCCCAAGGAAAGAGACACTCCCATCAGTCATGACATCTTAGGGTCTTAGTAGGAGATTTTCTTCAAGAATCCAAAGCAAAGCCAGACTTCTTTTGGGGGCACAGTTAAATTCTTTATTACATAGACCTTCCACTGACAGAGTCCCAAGGAAAGGGAATTATTCAGGACTCTCAATGCTTTGCCCACCAGAGACAGTTTCCATTTGCTTGTATGGTTGCAGGCACAAATTCACACAGAAAAAAATTAAAGAAAAATACTGTTTTCAGTTCTTCCATATAGAAAGGACTTTTATGTTGATGTAATGTGGCATTATTAGACAATTTGATCCCCACTGCTCCACTCAGAGGTGTCAAAGAAAGACAACATTCTGTCAAGGAAGCTGTGTAAGGGACTGAAACTAAAGCTAGAAATGACAGTAATCTCCACAAATAATGTTATTCATAATAGTTGATGTTTGGGAAATAAGTAAGAATAAAAAATGTCTGTTTTCTAGGGAGGCAGGACAAAGGAACAAGCAGGTACTGGAATAGTCGTATTTTCTCTCTTCGCAGTAAACATTGCCCAAGGCCAGAAATACCCTGCTTCTTCTCTATTCTCTTTAGAACAGTCATGCACATTAGAACCAGAATTACATTTTTTAAAAAGTTGTAACAATGCAATTTCCTCTGGTCCATAAATGGTTTTACATAAAAAAATAACTGATAGTATTTTATTTTTTATGTACTTAAATTTTCTTGAGGACATTGTAATAACATAATCCATTGAGTCTGCTATGCCTTTGTATGTGAGGAAGCACAAGAAAAATAAGAAATGTAACATCAAAGTATAAAAAAATAGTTATTATGCAAAACATCTTAATAGTGACAATTTCTTTAATATATTTTTGAAATAATTATTGTTTTCTAAGGAAATTTAGAGAACTTGTTTAGAAAATGTTCTCCAAATATATTCCTAGAGCTGTAAGAAAGATGCCAAAATTATATGTAACTCACCCTAGCAATATGATATTTTAATTAAGAATAAATTTTTAGGACTTGAAAGGAAAATGCATAATGTCATTGTAACAGTGGGGAAGTCTAGCTAGATCACTGGGGAGTAGGGGAACCCCAATCTGGTATTAGAAGGTGAACTTCTCTGGAGAAGCAAGGGGTTGCAAGAAGCCCCAAGGCGGTGGACTGCAGCTGGAGCCTGGCTAAAAAGCCTGCTTTCCGCACAGAAGGGAGGGAACCCTGAGAGGAGCTGGGAAGTGCTAAAGGCAGCCCTGGATTGAAACTGGAGATGGGGCTTGGTAGGCTTCCATATCCCTGGGGAAAAATAAACAACTAAGGCAGCTCAGACACAGTTTTGCATGAAGCCTGCGCAGGGCCGATAAGGTCACAACACTGGTGTAACAAGGTGATGATTCACCTCTGGCAGAGACACTGTGTTCCTGCACCACTAGAAAATCCTGTTGGCAGCTTCTGGATCATGGCAGTGGGAGGACGGGCAGACACATAGTATGGGCTAACTCGCATAGTGGACATTGGCCTGAATTGGCCTAGAATTTGGACATTTCTGCCTGGGGGGTGTTTAGGAGAGGATTTAAAACAGAGGGCGCAGAAAAGACTCAGTTCTTTTTGCATTCCCTTTGCCCCACACAGTTGGGGAGGACCAGACCCTGGCACACACTGGGCCCTGTTCACAGCTCTTGCTTTGCCCTCCTTGCTCTCTCTGGAGCAGGCTCATGTGGGAGGCACCCCTGCCATTGGTGGGCCTGCAGGACACTGTGGCCCCATGCCACACCCGATGGGTCCCAAACTGCTCCCATTCTTTCACCCTGAGTGCAGTACACAGATGCATGGGCCAGAAACATTTGCCAGCCCTGAGGACACAATCAGCCTTAGACGCAGGGGCCCAGTGGCCTGAGCCCTCCCATGACCTGCTGCAGCGATCTGGCAGTGCACCCCAGCCCCAACAGAGGGAAGGAGCTGTGGGTGGCAGTGTAGATGTGGGCCTCACAGGTGCATGCTCCAGAGAGAGAGGGCTCCTGGAGCTGGAGAGACACCAGCATGTCGACGTAGCAGCTCTGGGCCACAGGAAGGCAGATAAGAATGGAGGGGTTCTCTGGACCTGGATTTGGATTTTAGTCATTTTGGAAACAAGAGGATTTCTGTGTTTTGCAGAGGAGAGCAGGGAACATCCCAGCTCCCCCAAAGTGAGCACCATGTTAGTAAAAACCTTTTTCTTTCCCCTCCAATTATTGTGTTATGCTCATATGTGGTGGCAGGCTGCCAAACCCCACTTTACCAGTGACCTCCTTGCCCACTTGAAGGAGGTGAGCTACCACATAATACCATAGATCCAGCACACAGCAATTAAAAAATATTGTTTCTTAGCAACTGTAAATAAAGGCTGACATGGTTCAGAAAATAGAATTTCTAAGATTAAGTCTCAAAATTAATGAAAAACAGATTCTTCAAATAATTTTGAATGCTAGTTGTATCTTAATCACATTAAAGGATCAAAGTTTTAGGAAGTATTTTGTTTTCAATTAAATCCTTTGATTCTGTCCCTTGCTTAGGACCAACAGGCAAAAAGCACAATATATAGTTTTGTTGGTGGTGGTGTTGTTGTTTTTCACCAGAATACTAATCTACCAAAGGAAGTAGAAAAAAAGGAGAAGAAGAGTGAAGAGTGGCTTTATCAGTTGAGAGCAGGGCTTGTCTATCTGCTAAATAGACCCAGACCATGGGATGCAAGCACTAACCTAGATTTCCCTTAGATTAGTCCCTTTGACTAGATTTTTATTATTTCTCATATGCCTCCAGACCTACCTATTTCTCATTTCTCAGCTTTGACCTAGCAGCTCTTTTTTTCTGAACTATTCGATTTTCTTGCTTAAGCAAAAGTACATAGACAGCAAAGAATTATTGCTGTTGTTTTTAAGACAAACTTTAAGTCTCGATAGTAAGAATATTTCCGTCTGCATATTGGCTCCATTCCTTGAGGGCAGACAATGTCACTTAGACGACAGAGCACGAGATTCAGATCGACATCCAGGTCCAATACTTGCTGGTTTAATTTTGAAAATTAATGTAAATCCTCAGGCTCCATTTTATCCTCTCTACCATAAGAATACTACTAACTTCAATTTCATGGTGAAAATTAAATGAAACCACATATGCTTCTATTTGTTACAATGTTCTTACACTAGAATGAAAGTCAAGGCTTAAACAAAGGCAACGTGGAAGAGAATACTTTCTTGACCAGTATGCTTCCTAGATTCAGACAAAGATACGTGGTCAGCACTGGGCTGTACTCAAATTGCCCCTTCCCTTTGTACACTAAGCCTTGATACAAATTACTATACATGCTCCCTGCTTTCCACAGGCTGTTTTTCCTCAATTCTCTCCTCAGAGCCCATTCAAGCTACACCATCTCAGCCTGTTCTGATACATCTGAATTCTGGTAGTGAAGACAGTTCTCTCCTGCTGTTGCTTAGTGGCCTTTGTACATAGGCCTCTAGTTTTTCTGCCCCACCAAGCCTGCAGGGCATATCTTGACATGTTGGCCATAAAAATGAAGGAAATCTCACCTTTTGCAACAGCATGGATGGACCTGAAGAGTATTATGCTAAGTGAAATAAACCAGCCAAAAAAGGACAAATATCATATAATTTCACTTATATATGGAATCTAATGAACAAAATAAACTAACAAGCGAAAGAGAAACAGATTCCTAGCTAGAGAAAGCAGACTGACAGCTGTCAGATGGATGGGGTATTGAGGGGCTGGGTGAAAAAGGTAAAGGGATTAACAAGAAATTCATAGACACAGACAACAGTGTGGGAGGATAAGGGTTGGGGCAGGTGGAAGAGGGTGAAGAGGGGATAAATGGTGATGGGAGGAGACTTGACTTGCGGGGTGAACACACAATACCATATACAGGTGATGTATTATGGAGTTGTACACTTGAAATCTATATAATTTTATTAACCAATATCACCAAAAGTTTTAATAAAAAATTTTTAAAATCTCTACAACTCAATCTACATTTTATATTACTATCATTTGTTTTAAATGCCCTTCTCAATGCCCTTCTCAATCATCAGGGTCAAAATTTTTATTACTTTATCTCCAACTTCTAGTAAATTGTTTTGCTTAATTCAGGTCCTGATAACCTTTATTAGGAAGACAAAAGGACAATGACAGTATATACCACTTGACCAGCCCTTTAACTGACTCTGACTTAGTACATCCCAGACCCTTGCTATTTAATTTTGTATATCCGTCTGAATTTTGTCTCTCACTAAGGTACTAGTAGTGACACTTATGGGATGACATATTCTAAGGGCTGCATGAGAAAGAATGTCAGCCAAAAATTATTTAATCAAAACTATACTTAAAAATGAAAGATAACTCAAGACATTCCTGGATTAAAAACAAAAACAAAAACTAGGAAGTCTGATGTTAGTAGAACTATCTTATAAGAAACACTAACGGGGTCCTTCGGCTGAAACGGAAGAACACTAGAGAGTAACTACAATCTGCACAAAGAATGAAGATCATCAGCAAATGTTACTCCACTGATAATTACAAAAGAATATTTTCTTATATTTAACCCATTTCTTCCTCTGTGTGATTTAAACTGCATGAAGTGATCATTTTAAACTTTTCTTGAAGGGTCTTTAATGTTCAAAATATAGTTATAGCTCAAATGAAAAGAGAGAGAATGGAGTTAAATTAAAGCAAAGTTTCTAAATAGTTTAGAAATTAAGTTGGTATTAATTCAAATCAGATTGCCTTCAGTTAAGATGTTAATTTTAATCCTCAGAGCAATCATTAAGAAAACTGGAATATATATATTTTTAAAAGAAATTAAATTGTACATTTATAAAATATCTATATAACACAAGGGAAAGCAATAATATAGTAAAAGAGAGGACAAAATATTTAAAACATAAAACAGACACCAAATTGGCAGATAAAACCCATATTATCAATAATTATATTAATAATAAGTAGATTTTGTCATACATGAGTGGCTCAGTTGGTTGGAGCATCATCCCATGCACCAAAAATGTTTGGGCTTGGTCCCTGGTCATGGCAAATACCTAGGCTGTGGTTGCATCCATGGTCAGGATACATATGGGGGCAGGGCCCGGGCAAGGCAACTTTCTCACATCAACATTATTCATTTCTCTCCCTCTCCCTCTCTCTCCTCCCCTGTCTCTTTCTCTAAAATCAATAAAACACATCCTCAGGGAAGATTTTAAAAAAGCAATAAGTAGATTTTTTTAAAAATCTCCTATCAAAAGCAGACATTGGCAGAATGAATAAAAAACATGATCAAAATATATGTTGCATAGAAGAGACAAACTTTACATGCAAAGAAAGAAAGATTTAAAAAGGCTGTATACAGCTATATGATGCAACTAGTAAACAAAAGCAAAAATAATGGCTATTTTAATATCAGGAAAACAGACTTTAAGACAAACATTTTTATTAAGTCCATGAAGCACATTTTATAATGATAAAATCAATCAGAAACATATAAAATTTATAAACATATATGCAACAACAAAACATCAAAATACATCAACTAAAACCTGACAAAATTAAAGAGAAGATAGATAATTAAAAATGAGAGTTGGAGATATCAATAGCCTACTTTCAGTAACAGATAAAACAATTAAAAGAAGATCAAGTATTGGCCAAAAAGTTTGTTTTTCCCATAAGATGGCTTTAGCAGTGCATAGTTGTCTTTAAGTTTACGCAAAACAACTTTGTTAGATTGTATTGTGACAGCTGTCATATCAGCATGCATTTAGAAAACAACTTATCAAAATTGGTGAATTTCTGTGTAGCCATTTTAATATTGAAGATGGAAGAAAATATACAACATTTTCAGCATAGTATGCTTTATTACTTCAAGAAAGGGAAAAACGCAACTGAAATGCAAAAAAGATTTGTGCAGGGTGTGGAGAAGGTGCTGCGACTGATCAAACCTGTCAAAAGTGGTTTGCGAAGTTTCATGCTGGCGATTTCTCCCTGGATGATGCTCCATGGTTGGGTAGACCAGTTGAATTTGATGGTGATGAAATCAAGGCATTAATTGAAAACAACATTATGCCACAGGGGAGAGAGCTGACATTCTCAAAATATCCAAATCAACAAAGTTATTAGTGAAGATGAAAAATGTGTCTTTTATTTTATGGAAAAAACACACAAACTTTTTGGCTAACCCAATAAATAGAAGATCTGAACAATAATATAAACTATAGACATCTACAGAACATTCCAACCACAACAGCAAAATACACATTCCTTGTATGTACATATGAAATATTCCCCATAATAAATCTTATCTTAGGTCATAAAAGAAGCCTCAATAAATTCAAAATAATTTAAATCACATAAATTGTTTTGTTCAAGCAACATGGAATTAATTAGAAATCAAATATAGAAAAAGGGCTAGAAAACTCACAAACATGAGAAAATTAACAAAACATTTGTAAATAACATATGGGTTAAAGAATATATTACAAGGTAAATTTTAAAAAAGCTTTGAGATGAATGAAAACAAAGTGTCATACCACAACACGGTAGAAAACTAAATCAAGGCTTAGAGTAAAATTTGTACCTGTGAATGCACATATTTAAAAAAAAAAAATTTCAAATCAATACCTAACCTTCCATCTTAGGAAAGTAGGAAAAAAAAAAACAGACTAAACTCAAAGCAAGCAGAGGGAAGAAAATTTTAAAAAAGATGAAATTAAAAATAAATGAAATAGAGAATAAAAAACAATAGTAGGAAATATTTTTAAGTCATATATCTGACAATGGCATACATTCGTCTTTTAATATTTCATCTTTATTGTATTTTCCATTATCATCTGAATATATAATGAAATATATAATTCTACAATAAAAAGACAAGAAACCCAATTTAAAAAGTGAGCAAATGATCTGAATAGATATTTCTCCACAGAAGATAAAAAAATGGTCAGTAGCTTCATAAAAAGATGCTCAAAAGCATTATTTGTCTTTGGAGAAATGAAAGTCAGGACCCCAATGACATACTATTCACAGCCACTAGGATGTCTAAAATAGAAATGGCAGACAGTAACAAATGTTGGTGAGAATGCGGAAAATTTGAACCTTCATTATTTGCCAGTAAAAATATAATACAGTTGTCACTTCGGAGAAATACTTTGGTACTTTCTCAAAATGTTAAAATTACCATATGACCCTGCAGTTACACTCCCAGGTACATACTCAAAGGAAACTAAATGATATGTCTGCATAAAAATGTATACATACATGTTCATAACAGAATTATTCATAATAGCCAAAAATGGGAAAAAAACAAATGTTCAACTGTTGAATGAATAAATAAAATGTCATATCCATATTATTTGGTAATAAAAAGTAATGAAATACTGATATATACTGCAATAAGGGTGAACCTTGAAAACATGTTAAGTGTGAGAATCAGTCGCGAAAACACCTGCTGTGTGAATCTATTTAAATAACATGTCCAGAATAAACAAACTCTTAGAGATAGAAAGTAGACTCATGGTTTCCAGGCAGAGGGGGAAGAGGGAAATGTAAAGTAACTAGCATAAGAATGAGTCAGTAGATACTAAGTGGTTTCTTTGGGGGGTGACAACATGTTCTGAGATTAGATCATTGGAATGATGCAGACTTCTGTGAATATACAAAATAACCCACTGAGTTGTATACTTTAAGAGGGGGAATTTTATAGATGTGAAATATATCTCAATAAAATAGTCCGAAAGTGACATTAATACATAGATTATAGAAGTATATATAAAAGGACAATATCCCTTCAGCAAGTAGATTGTATCCTGTAATTTCTGTCTTTGCAAGTTCAGAACCCCAATTTTATCAGGACACTCAAATGGAATGTTTTTACCTTAACACACTTGAGATACATTCACAAAAGAGAATACATAAAACTATAGCACTCATTTATATTTAAAAGTGAAGAACTCCTCCCCTCCTATTTTCCCAAGAGAAAATTTACATTAATACAAAAACTTTTTCTGAGTGTCCATGGTGACTTTGCCCATAATCGCCAAAAACTAGAATGAATTTGCAAAAAGTAGTTCATACACACAAGTTATTATTTGACAATAAAAAGAAACAAGCTACTAACACACATTTGAAAATGGATGAACCTGAAACACACTGGGGTAATGAAAGTAGTGAGACCCTAAGGGCTATGTAATATATATCTTCATTTATATGACATTCTGGAAAAGGCATAATTAAGGGAAGAGGAAACAACAGGGGTCTCTAGTGGTGGCGGTGACTAAGTACAACAGAGTAGAGGGAAAATTCCTGGAGAGATATAACTGTTTCCTATCTTGATTGTGGTGTTGACTATATATTTGTATTTGTCAGTGCTCTCAAAGCTTTACACTAAGAAGGGTGAATACAGTAAACTATGCTGTATAAAAATGCATAAATGGATGAGATAGATAGGATAAGAGACAGCATAGATATATTGGATGAATGGTTAGATGGATGAGTAGATGAATGGAAAGACGGACAAAGGAACAAAAGCAAGAGTATTCTATGCTTGTTCACTTTTTTTAAAACATATCCTGCATCCTTATGTACATCTGCTGTTAATGTTCTTAAAAGATACTAACAATGCAATCAACCTATCCGTCTCTATATTATCTCCTGTCAAAAGACAAGGCTATTTTCCTGAGCATAGATACCTTAGGGAAGATGGAAAGAATTTAAGAACTATGTGGATATCTGAGGAAATTGAATGGGATCACCTTCAGTAAAGGGAGGAAGCTATAGAGAGGGGAAACACTAAAGACACACTTGGGCGCTCTGTAACCATCTCCGAAAACTTGCTTTTTGTAACGAGCATTAAGTGCCGACATGAAGCTGCACCCTGGAGACAGAGAGAAGGAAGCTGAGGTATTATTGGCTTGGCCAAAAAAGTCCATTATTTTTTTTTATAAAATAAAAAACACATTCTTCATTTTCACCAATAACTGGGTTGACCTGGATATTTTGAGTATGTCAACTATCTCTCGCTATTGGCTTCTAATGGGTAGAGGCCAGGGGTGCTCTAAACACATTCGAATGCGTAAGACAATCTCACAGCAAAAAATTATTTGGCCAAAATGTGAAGGTATGAAGAGGCTTTGCAAACCACTTTAACATGTTTGGTCAGTCACAGCATCTTCTTCGTACACTGTACACACCTTTTGTGTGTGTGTTTCAGTTGTATTTTTACAGTTCTTGAAATAATAAAGCATAATACGCTGAAAATGTTGAGTATTTTCTTCCATCTTCAATATTAAAATGGCTGTACAAAAATTCACCAATTTGGTTAGTTTTTTTAAATGCATGGTGATATGACAGCTGTCACAATACGCTCTAACAAATTTGTTTTGTATGACATTAAAAACACCTAAGCACTTCCAGAACCATTGTACAGAAAAAAGAACTTTTTGAGCAACCCAATACTACCTTTTATTTCTCTATGCTGGCCTTCTTTTTGAGGATATCATTTCTGCCTCTATTCATCCATATTTTTAGAACCACCTTCCTAATCAATAATTTATAGCCACAACCTTATATTAATACTACCTGTCTACCTTATCTTTGGATGTGGGCTAACACAAGGTACCCATCTGTCTCGTTCTCCGGCACAATGTGCTAAATATAGCTTCCATCCCTGAAAAGAACAAAAAGAAATCTATAGGTCTTAATACTAACTGATAAGAAAAGAATGTAATTTCCAGAGGCTCTGCAAAGCAATAGATAATACAATGAAATAAAAATAACTGCAAAACAACAACATTCTTCTAAAGAGCCCACTTGGAGGAGATCTGAGGCGAACACTCATTCATCATCCCTGCACTCATCAGCTTATGAAAAATTAGAGTATTAAAAAGGCCCACTGTCTCTTACAGCTATAAAGCCAGAAAATCAATTTGTGAATCATGGAAAATAATGGCAAGTATCAGCAATGAAAAACTTTGTAAGCCGTTAACCTTCTTTTTACCCATTCTTAATGGCATGAGAGAATCAGGGTGATTCGCATCAAAATAACATTTTTATTTAAAGTGGTCTCCAGTGAGTTTTCCAATATATAAAATCTTTTAGTCCTTATGAAAGAAAAAGTTTTCCTTTAAGCAGATAAGCTTGATTTAAATGTTTGGAAGCCAAAATTAGTGATTTTTACCTTGCTTCAGGGTATACCTTTCAGAACTACATCCTTGGTGAAGGCTAAGATGTAAAGTTTATTCAAAATCAAATTGAATAAATTTTCCCCAGAAATAAAAGATTACTTGTCAACTGGGTTTTCAATAACTAGTAATTTTGATTCAACATGTCCAAATGTTTCTTTTGCAACTTTTATATACCCTTATACAATTTTTCAACTTAAGCTTTTTTTCTTTTCACTTATGAATCATGTTTAGACAGTCTTTTTTACCAATTTTGTCTCATGAAGAGTAGGAAATCCACTTTATACTTAGAAATGTTGATATAATAAAGCATTTATTGGGTTTAAGTAGGGAAAAAGCCAGTTACTAACTATTAATTCAGAGATCAATATAGTTTTAAAATTTTGTTCCAATTTTTAAAATTGTAAAACCTGTCAAATTTACCATTACCATTTTTAAGTGTACAGTTCTGTGGTATTAAATACACTCACTAGGTAGTGCCACCATCACCACCATACATGTCCATACTATTCATCTTGCAAAGTAAACTCTATAAACATTAGACAATCACCCCCATTATCCATTTCCCTTGCCCCTGGAAATGACCATTGGACTTTCTGTCTCTATGATTTTCGACCACCCTAAATACCTCATATATGTGGGATCACATTATTTGTCTTTCTGTGACTGGCTTATTTTGCTTAGCATTATATTCCCAATGCTTATCCGTGTTGTGGCATATGTTAGAATTTCCTTCCTTTTTAAGGTTGAGTAATAAATATACTATTGTATGTATATATAACATTTTGCTTATTCATTCATTGATGGGCACTTGTCTGCCTCCACATTTTAGCTATTATAAAAAATGCTATGAACATGAGTTAACTAATATCTCTTTGAGAGCCTGTTTTCAATTCTTTGGGAAATATTTGGGAAATGCAATATTTGGCCTATATGATAGTTCTATTTTTAATTTTTTTAGGAACATCCATACTGCTTTCCATTATAGCTGTCTCAATTTACAATCCATTTATAAGGGAACCCTTGTCAACCGTGGACAAGGGTTCCCTTTTTCTACATCTTTGCTAACACTTGTTTGTTGATGTAGTGATGATAGCCATTCTGACAGCTATGTGGTGATATCTAAATTGTGGTTTTAATTGGAACTTCTCTGATTATTAATGATATAGAGCATAAGTCTACTGGCCATCTGTATGTACTCTGTGGAGAAGTGTGTATTCAGTTCCTCTGCCCAGGTTTGTTTGTTGTTGTTGTTTTTTTAATTCTCACCCAAGGGTATATTCATTGATTTTAGACAGAGAGGAGGGGGGCCAGGAGGCTAAGAGAGAGAGAGAGAGAAAATCAATGTGAGAGAGAAACATCTACTGGTTGTTTCCTGTATGCACCCCAACTGGGGAACAAACTCAAAAGCTAGGTACCACATTTTTCAGACCATAAGACACACCTAGGTTTTAGAGGAGGAAAATAGGAAAAGAAATTTTTGAAGCAAAAATTGTGGTAAAATATTTAGTAACATAATATTTCACCAATGTAAATGTAAACACAACTCGACAGCAGCATTAACAACCATTATTCCTCCCAAGTTTGGGGGGAAAATTGTGTCTTACAGTCCAAAAAGTATGGTATATGCCCTGACTGGGGATGGAACCTACAATTTCTTTTGTATACAGACACTGCTCAAACCAACTGAGTCACCTAGCCAGGGGTACCATTTTTTTAAAAAAATTGGGTTGTATGGTTTGCTTTGGGGGGATGGGTGTTAAGTTGTATGAGTTCCTTATATTTTTTGGATATCAAACAACTATACAGTCTGCATCCATACTCACCAAGCTTTTCCCTCCCTATAGCCATAGCCATAGCCACTGGCCAACTGTCCCGAGAACAGTTCAGGGGCAGCAAGCACATGGTTGAGCTCTGTCTACTCTGGTCTTCAACAAACCTACCTTTCCTACTATAATTTTTATCTTACCAGTAAAAATCCAAAGTAAAAATAGGGCCACATCTTAGAAAAGCTTTCTCTCCCCACTTGCTTACATGGTAGTTAGTTACGAGGTCCTGTTTTGTTAACTCTTGAGTATCTCGGCCATATCATTTACCTTTAACATGCTCATTGCCTTGCTCTAGAACAGAATCTCACCATTCATTAAAATTTTCTGACTAATAATTTTGCCTCTAATCTGGCCTCATTTCTATTCTCCTCTCTTATGCTAGAATACGATTTTCAACATATAACTCTCACCCTTTCTGCTCAAGATTCTTCAATGGCTCCTCATAGCCTTTTATATGTTTACAATTCTTTATTATGATTTATAAGCCTTCATGGTCTGGGCTCTACCATGCCTTCAGTGTGTATCTATCCATGTTCTCCTAATCACCTCAATTCAGCCATCCTAAAGTATTTCAGTTCTCCGAACATACTATGTTTTTTTTGTGGCCCCATGTGTTTTAATTTATTATTTGGAACCCCTTTCTTCTACGTTCCTAATTATCTCAAACTTATTCTTCAAGACTATTAATGCTTCACTACCTCTTGGAAGCTTTCCTGCAAATATGTTTACCACAATCCCAAACTACATCCCATCCCTGAAGGCAATTAGAAAGGCCAAGATTACGCCTGTGTCTGTTATAGTTCCTATTACTCTGCATTCTCATTTTCAGTTGTCTGGTCTGCTTCTCTGCATGCTGCAATCTTCTGAGTGCAGACACATGCCCAGTTAATTGTACTGTTCTCAGTATCTGGCACCAGACAGACATTCAATGAATACAATCTAGATGAAAGAGTAAAATACATGCATAAAGCATTTTCTGTATTTTGCTACTCAGCCTAATCATTTGGTTGATGAAATTTTATGAAGATATTCTTAAAAGGAAAAAAGGAAGCATTTAAATGAGAATGGTAACTAAATACAAGGGAAGATTGTAGTAAAATCTTGCCTTATCCCTCTCTAATGTGGTACCTCCCTTAATACAAAATGCCTATGAACAATTCTGATACTAGATCAACAGTTCATGATGATCATATATATAATCATTTACAAGTCCAAAAAGGAGTATAAAACTAAACATAGCCTTATCTGACACATAAAATTACTGTATTTCTCTTTATCCATAAAATATTCTTTGTAATTGCATAATACAATAAACTCATCCCCTTCATATGAAAACACATGCAAACTCTGATTATGCTTTATTTACTGAATAGTCAGTTTCATTCAACAATGCATGCAACATTTATCTACGGACAACACCAAGTATTACTAGAAAACAAAAACAGCTGAACTGTCATTTAGAAAGTCTATGCAGAAAATAATAAGAGGATTACAGTCAACTCTTTCTTTAATCCGGCATAACAGTATTCTATAAACAAAATTAAAATGTGTAAGTCAGGAATTCACTGTGAGCCTTCACCAGTTATGGGCTCTTCAGAATTTTTGCCCACCATGAAGAACACAATTCAACCAATTCTTTATGAGGAAAACTAAGAATCATTTAAATGCATCTAGTCCCAAATACTAGTCACTTCACTATTATAAACTGTAAGACACTTTATTGAATTCAAAGTAATATGTAAGGAAGTATGAAGCAATAATTTAAAGATATTTTCTGGAAAATAAAGCATATTTTAAGAGAATACATATATATATCTCCTAAGCATAGAGACATAATGCATTTTTGTTTGCTTAATCTGTAAATATCACAGTGTAATTCTTTGAACACTATAAACTGGGTTAAATAGGGTAAGACAGTAGTCAGATAGTAGAGACTAAACAGTTGTCAGTGTAACACTTGAATTCCAATGTGGAAGTAGTACTTGACCTTTCACAAGTAACATGTGTCCTTTGCCAGTGACATTCAAGGTCTTGATTAAGAGTAAATAAATTAATTTTATGTATAAATGTAGTGCCAATAGAGAAATATTTTGAAAAAAGGACTTACCATTGGGTATCCTTCAAAGTACACTTTCTAGGTCTGCTCTAATTAAGGCCAACTCTGTACATAAATATCACTGAAGTTCACCAAGTAGCCAATATTGAGAAATAATATTTAAATAAGCACAACAATAAATGTCAGACTTATAGGAAAAAGTTATATTGTAATATTATAATATCACTTTATATACATCCTCACTTTCTAGACCTATAATTTGGGGAAATTGATATCCTAAATTACTCCACAGACACAAGGGGATGAGTCTAATTGTTATATCAGATCAATGTCACCAGGCATTTCAGCAACCTAACTGGCGGATACTTCCTTTCTTATACTTAGTAAATGCAGGGTGGGGCAAAAGTGGGTTTGTACTAGTTTATATGGAACATAATTCAATAATTCCTAAATCATAATACAAAAATAAACACTGTTTGACATACTCACAGCTGTAAACCTACTTTTGCCCCACCCTGTAGCCCTAGTGGATCCTGCTGTTGGAGAAGCGGGATTCTTCTATAACCCACTATATAAATATCTAAGCATTTTATATTTCACTAAGTAAGATAGCTCCTCAGTTAATCAAATACATCAGATTTTAATATTGTTAGCTGTAGGGAAAAAATAGCTCTCCATAACTGTGAAAGTTGGGTGCCCTGGACATCATCTTCATTCCTGAGATTGAACCAATGCTTTGGAAAATTATAATCTGTTATTCCTGAGTTATTAAACATGCCTATTGTTTTGATTGGACTCATGTGGGATTAAGTATTAGAGCCATGAGTAATCTATGGACTGATTAATGCAATGAGCTGAATATTAATTCAGTGAGATAGGAACCTTGCCATGTTAGGGAAGCATTTACTTGTTATGAAAATGTATTTAAAATGAATATTTTAGGCTCTTCTCTGACATGTTTACTTTCTTAGACCTGAAATGTATCCACTGAAGTTAGACTAGTGCCAATATGTGGATCAACATTAGGGAAGCCACTGACAGTACAAAGTGCTGATCAAGGCAGGAGAGACAGGATGGGAAGTGCCCAGGAGACTGGTGGTGATTAATGTAAGGTGTGTGTGTAAAGTACTCATCACAGTGCCTCGCCATACAGTCAATGCTCAATTAAAGGTTAATCATTGTTAAAATCAAAATCTATATTATAATTAAACCTCCATGACATGAAGAGAAATGCAATATGCTGAATTGTATCAATTAATTTCCCATATAATGCATCTTTTCTTTTTTGAGGGGAGGCAGGCTAATTTCAGTCATTTTGGTCTACAGTGTTTAGTAAAACAATGCGGAATGCCAATATCTAATCAAATGTCCTTTCATTTACATAGAACTTTCCATAAAATGTGTGCACATAGCTAAATTCACTAATTGGATCATATTTCTATCAGAAAGCACAGGACACTTGAAGAAAATGAAAGTTTTGAAATATGTTGCATTTGATTTGCAAAATTTCATTTCTGCCACTTGACAGCTATATGACCTTAACCATTTTGAAGCTCAGATTCTTCATTTATATACATACCTCACACAATTGTTAGCAAATTTAATTAGATTATGCATATAAATCCTGTGTCTGAAATATATAGTGTACATATAAAGAAAGATCGGTTCTCCTTATCTTTGCTCCCTTTCCCCATTTCCAATATAAGCCAATAAATTAGAATTTGTTTACTGTTTCAGTGAAATTTTTTTCATATATATATTGGCACCACAACTTCAAATGATTTAGAGTTTCTATTTAAAAACAGCACTTTATTTTGTACTCTCCACGCATGTCTTCAAAATTGAGCATTACCTTAGAGTTCACATTCATGTCACTGGACACTGTATCTGAGTGAGGCGGCTAGAGACAGGTGCACCTGGAATGCAGATTCCAGTGCACTGAAAACCTGGAATGTAAATTAGGAGTGACACTTGTTTTATATTAAAATAAGAAAACTTAGGGATTTGAAGTATGGCAGATTTATTTGTGCTTAAGGATGAGGGCTCTAAACCGAATTTCCTGCAGTGAAGTCGCAACTCTCCCACTTGCTTTGGGGAGCTTTCAGCCAGCTCCTCTTCCTCACTGCGCCAGTTATGCATAATGATCGTAGTTACCGTGTAGGATAAGAATTAAATGAGATTACATGCAGTGGCATGCTTATCATAACATTCGTAAATAAATATTACAGTGACCCTCAGAGCATAACAATACCCTTGTTTTGCTTACAAATAAAAAGTGCTAGCATTAGTAAAATTCATTTTGAATTCTCTCCAAACGCTGAGTATTAATTATCCTAGGATAAGTTTATCAATCCCTCTCCAGGGATACTGATCAGCTGGCATTGCCCGTTCGTTTACCCCTTGTTGCCTCCCCAATCTCCTGTCTAGATCTTTCCCATGCCATCCCTAGTGAAACCCTTCCCATGTAAATCAATCTTTCTATACATCCAAGTGTTCGTGGAATGTTGCTTCTACCGCTTTGCCTTAATTGAAATTTGACATTTTCCCGGTCTAACTTGCTTTTGTTCTATCAGCCATTCTTCTTTATTTCAGGCATTGGAGGAAAAATTACGATGGATCAAATAGTGGTTTGTCACTTCAAGACTATTATTCTTCTTTGATACAGAAAAATCCTCTTTTTTCAAGGTTCATGACATCTACCCTGTATCTAACCTGCCATGTGCTGACTTCCTAGCATAGGGCTTTATTCTTTAAGGTCTTTAACACAGGCCTCCAAATGTTCTGCCTGCACAGAAGCTTCTAAGGCCAGGTATAAATCATTCATCCATTCGATCTTTGATATTCTTCTCCCTCTCAATTCAAAAGTCTTTCACATTCCATTACTATAGGAACCTACTATGTGACCATAGTCACATTTTTGACCTTGCCAAGCATGTATCAATGACCTACTAAGTGCCAAGCACTTTTGAATATACAGCAAAGGTTTAGACAGACGAAAATCCCTGCTCTCATGGAGTGGCTTTAACAAAGGCCTACTCTAAACACAACATTCTCATACCCTATTTCAAGTATACCTGCTTGTTGACCTCCCTGATATCTCTGCATATGTAATAAACCTTTAATTTTCTCCCAGGGTAATGTTTGATTGTGGCTTAATGCTTTAATCAGTGGCTTGTTTTCTTATCAATGTTCCCTGTCTTTGGGCGACTTCCAATCCACTACTTTAATTTAAGTACATGATTCCTTTGCCATACGCTGCAGAGCCCTGCTAGGTAAAATCAGAACCAAGTTTACCACTGCAGCGTTCAAGTGTCCAGCTTCAGATGGGGTTTCAATGGAGCAGGCCAGATGATTTTCTGCCCATAGCTTTAGTTTCTTAAGTTATTAACTTGATCATTCTACTCAAAGACCCTGCTAGTCCTTCAAATCCTTATCTCTGAAGAGATGACCCTTCTTCCTGTTATACAAGAATATGAAATCACTCAACAGTACATTTATTTGCTACCTGCAATTTTCCATATGTGTGTTCTCTCACATCTTCATTCACTCAAAAATTACTTATTGAGAGACTACCATGTTTCACATTCAATCCTAGGACCTCAGGATACATCACAAGGATAAAAATGACATGATGTCTGCCCTCATCCAACCAACACCCCAGTAAGGAAAATGGGCATTAGTGTTATGAGTCAGTGTTGTAAGTACTAAAAGCAAAAGCAGAGCAAGGTTAAGGGGATTAGGAGTGCCGCTGTCCTCGAAATATTAAATGCGCTGGTCGCAGGAGGCCTCATCAAGATTAGTTTTGAGCAAAGGCTTGAGAGAGCAGAATTCCCTGACTCCCACAATTAGGCTTTCAGGCTCAAGAGAAGAGAACCCACCACCTTACTTAAGGTTGAAATCTTCTCTCTACAGGCGGCCTCCAGTGCTGGTACCTATGCAATGCATTCTTTCTCTCTCTTGCAACTCACAGTATTTTCTTCCCTCATAGTCTGATCTTTCCACATTAAACAAAGATTCAGAAATTCTCTCTTACCCTGGGCTATATCTAATTATCTCCTCTTTGCTTACTAGATGAGTTATTTGAAAAAAATAAACAGGTGTTACAATCTGGCCATCCATTAATAACAACATGGCTCACAAATGTATTCATTATGCCAGTTATGTTTTGAAAAATGTGAATTATTTTTAAAGATTTTATTTATTTATTTTAGAGAGGGAAGGGAGGGAGAGAGAGAGAGAGAAACATCAGTGTGCGGTTGCTGGGGGACATGGCCTGCAACCTAGGCATGTGCTCTGACTGGGAATCGAAACTGCGATGCCTGGTTCGCAGCCCACGCTCAATCCACTGAGCTATACCAGCCAGGGCTGAAAAATGTGAATTTTAACTTGGACAGTGGTAGACATGGCACATATGTCTTTGTGACATGGTTCCCCCTACTCCCTATCATATTATATTCTGCCTTTTCCATTCATTTATGTCATCTGTTTGGTGCCCAATCATTTGAGTTGGTAAATGTGGACCTGTACTTCTGAGTGTATCTGATAACAGACTGAAAGGGACTTTTTGAAAATGACTAGCATATTAAGTACACTATTTATAAATATTTTCAAATGAAAAAATTATCTAGCGATTGCAGTACAAGATGATAATGAAGAAATTCCACATAACAACATCTGGGGAATTTACCCTCATTATTTTGGGAAGGGATTAATTATTGCATGTAATCTACCCTTGCTGCCAGAGAACATTGTTTTTCTCAATGAAGAAATGAAATATTTGAATCATCATAATATTTTAAACTTCTTTGGAATTCAACAGTAACTTAAACCTAAAATTGCATATCCACAACGCAAGCATATGAGAATTATCCTCTGACTCAGAAACAGTCATACTCCTCACTTTGGCCAATCCCGACAGTGTAATGATTTCTTACTCCAGTTGGAGAATATGCCTCCAGCACATAACAGTGTAGGAAATAAATGAAGGTAAATAGTGTTACATGATTTCCTCAGCAATTTAGCTATTTTGTGAAAAATGGCACAAACAAGAAGTTGTCTATGAGCAGTGAGATCCTGGCAGAGAGAGAGAGAGAGAGAGTGTGTGTGTGTGTGTGTGTGTGTGTGTGTGTGTGTGTTGAAGATTATTCCAAATAGAAAATCCTTAAGTTCTTGCTATGCCGACAGTTTTTTTTTCTTTTTGAACAAGAGTCAGAAAGGGATTTTGTGCACACAGATTGCAATGTTCTGTACCATTTTATCCTATTCCCTTGGTATAATTTGATAAGGGCAAGGTACACAAACTAAATTATCTACGTAATCACCAGTGACTCCAGAGAGAGAGCCTAGTATAAAAACTCTGTCTATGGCTAATGCAGAAAGATAGTCTCTTAGGGATTTGGAGTGCAAGAAATAATGGTATACATAAAAAACAGATAGAAATAAAGAGATAAAAATAAAAGTAAGGGATGTAGGGTGGGAAAAGAGAAAAACAGAGGAAAAAGAGAAAGAATGCTATTTTGGTTGTGGCAGGAACAGGCAAATAAGTGATAGAGAGAATTTGATTGGTAGAATGTAGAGTGCTGGGGGGAAGAAAAAGATCCCTGGTGCAAAAGGGTCGATAAGTCTACTGGGTCGTTAGAGTAGCTGGTATCCTCAAGCCCACCCCGACTCCCCACAAGGAGCATGCATCTGGCGCAGCTACATTATCTAAAGAAAAATCGCAGGCCTCCATTGACAGGACAATACAAGCTGAACAAAATCCCAGCTCTACCCAGTAGCTCTGTTTTAGATAAGTATCTGCTAGGAACCACACTGGGGCTTTCCAAACTCAGGTGTGAAAGGAAAATAGTGAGAAGGAATAACATTCCATGCATCCCAAATATTAGGAAATATCTATCCTCAATACTCAGGCACTATTAAAATTTGAGAAAGTAGAAAACAAAGAACCTACAAAAATATTTTGCAATCTAAAAAAAGAAGCATTTATTTGAAGATTCACAGGAAAAGCCCACTTTTAAAAACTACATATATTCTCAGATGGTTGGTGTTCTATCTCTACTCTAGATTGTGATAAATATAACTATAAAATTAAGATTTTTTTGCAAGTGCATCTAGCTAGGTAAGCATGAAGGTGTATCCTGAAAAGCAGAACCTTTGTTATTTTGTTGTTGTCATTGGTTATTAACAGCAAAAGAAATTGTCATTTAAAAGGTTTTACTGTATCTAGAGTTCTAGGGAGGGCAAGTAAACCTGAAACAGACAACTTTCTTCGAATTTTTTTGGCAACTCATGGGCCTCCCATCTCAGAGCACTGTTCTTTCTCACTTAATAAGTTTCATTTATCCCTCAACATTCTGCTAGAAGTGAAAAATGCTTACATAACATGTTTCAAGGCTAGAAAAAAATATTATTAAACAATGAGATTATTTAATAATATATATTTAACATTATATTATTAATATAGTATATACAACAAATTAATATAAACATTACTTGTATTATAATATAAACAATAACTGAAAATAGATAAATATAATATGCACAATTTGGTATAATATAAAGTTTTAAAAAGGTGCTTGCCAAAGGAGGAATAGAGTCTCCATAGTGGATGGTGGATGATAGAAGAGGTTGCAAAGGAAATATCTTTTGTAGATGAACTATTCTTCCTGCTAAAACTTTTTTTTTTTTACTTTTAAAAAACTTCTAAGCCCTGGCTGGTGTGGCTCACTGGATTGAGTGCCAGCCTGAGAACCAAAGGGTCACTTGTTCGATTCCCAGCCAGGGCACATGCCTGGGTTGCAGGTCAGGCCCCCGGTAGGGGGCATGCAAGAGGCAACCACATATTGATGTTTCTTTCCCTCTCTTTCTCTCTCCCTTCCCCTTTCTCCAAAAATAAATAAATAAAATCTTTAAAATTAAAAATTAAAACTTGTAAAACTTTTTTGGGGGTTCATGGTTACTTTGTACTCAAACTGTACTTAAAAATTAAGGTATAACACAAGAACAATTTGCAGGCCAAATTAAGGCTAAACAAAGGGGGTGTTTTGAAACACATGAATAAAACATGAGCATTAAACAAAGAGAAGACTGCAGAAGATGCTACCCTTCTACCCCATTTGCTTCATGTAGTCGAACAAATGCAAACAAGGTGGGTTCCTCCCAAAATGATGCACAATTCACATTTGTCCTTATGTTTCTCTCTGAATAGAATCCATGTGCCAAATAAGTTGGGGAGTGTGTTTGCCTGAAACTGTGATATAAAAATATCAGGTTCCATGTCACATTTATTTAGTGTTTTGAGAAAAAGTCATTATGTTAAGTGAGTGGCAAAATATAATTAATCTAACAGTTTTATGTGCACCAAGTGAATGAAATTCAATATATTTGGTCTCAGCTCCTACACATCATCTGGCCCTGCCTACTGCTCCATCTTCCTCCTCCCGTCCAGTCACCCTGACCTCCCTCGGTTCTTCCAATATGCCATAAATGCTTGCCTCCAGGTCTTTGCGATGGCTGCTATCTCCACTGACAACGCCGTTTCCTCCACATGCTAGTGTGGCTCATTCTTTACTTCATCGTTTGTCTTCAACCATAAAATGCAAGCTCCATTAAGACAAAGACGTTCTCTGCTTTTATCACAGCTCCATCCCCACCACACCGGCACATAGTAAATGCTCAACCAATATTTTATGTTGTTGGACAAATGAATGAATAAATTACATGTCTTGGTTTATAAAGATATTAAGCAAAAGAGCAGTCATGACCCTAGAAGGGTATAATATGACAAGATTTTTTGCTTTTGAATTTCAGTTTTGATTTGCTGGAAGACAACCACAATGCCCTTATCATCTTAAATGATTTTGCTTGAGAGTAGCTGGGAACATATGAGCAAATATGAATGAGAAATCAAGGAGCTTTCACATGTACAAATCTCAGAAAAAAACATAAATAATTCACAAATATTTCCTATACTATGAGGATTGTCTAGTTTTCTCTGAGTGTCAGATTTAAATTTTACACAATCATTATTCACTTTCATCAGCATACTTCATGAATCTCATATGCATTATTTATGTTTAGAAATTGCCACCACTGTCAACAAAAAGAGTATCAGCCAGACCTCTGCACAAAATTTTGGGCATCTGTTTGTGTGGTGTTCAAATTGAAAAGCTGGTGTTTGTGTGCGTGTTTGTGTGTGTGTGTATCTGATGGTAAACTTTTGCTTATATTTTCCATAACAAAACTAAATTGAATGTATTCTGATATGTCAACTTAATTTCTGCAGAAATTTTGTAACCAAGGTAATCTCTAACCAATGCCTGTTAGGTTCATTTATATGCAGGTCATTTTGACACAAGGCAAAGATGTTTCATCTGCTTTCCATTAGCAAACAATTTCCTAAAAGTTGTCAAGCTGGGTCAGAACTGTGGTGGATGAAGGCCAGGATTTTGCCTTTCGTGATCAAGACAGTTCAAAACAGGACAAAAGTCGTCTTCTCAAATGGTAAGATAAAAAGATACAGGTCCACTAAATATGAACTTGTAGTGTCCTTTAAAAAGAAAAAGTTGTTTTTTAATCCTCTCAGACACATAAGGGAATTGGACAGGAACGCTTTGTGACATAACAGTGCTCTAAGGAAAGTGAGGCGATGCCACAGCAGCGCAGATGCAGGTATCGCCCAGTCCTTCAGGTGCCTTTGCAAGCGCACCTAGTCTCGAACTAGGAAAGATGAGCTCAGACCCTCCACCTATAACTAAAAGGGGTCACTTAACCTCAGGAGCTGGACTCTTAAGACAGAGCCAGAGAACTCTCCTGGAGTTCGATAGAAGCATTTAGACTGGTTTAGGCTGCTGGCAAATTTAATTTCTCATCTTCTGTGTTACCTGGCCTTAGCCGTGTTGTGCTCTGTGTTGATAACAAGCCTTATCACTCATAAAATTATCATTTTAACAAATGTAAGATATATGAAAATGTGTCTGACACATAGTAAACACTTAAAATAACAGCTTTTTAAAAAGCATGCAGCAGTGACTTCCCAGCAGGATATGGTATTTATCTACTTTTCCTTCAGAAATAATGGGGACTTACATTCAATAAGCACTTATATATTATCTTCTCCCTCTATCCTAATTCCTATATGAGCCTCAATTTTTTATTTCAGTGCTAAACAGCTCCCTGAGATTCGTATTTGTATAAAACTTCCAACAGACATCTCCACGTGGGTACCTGATAGACGTCTCAGTTCTAACATGACTCAGACAGATTCTGAATTTCTTTCCACATTTCTCTCTTGCTAGATCTTTTGCATTAACAGTGAGCTGGAGATAATGAATATACTTTTTTCTACATTAGGAATGGTTAAATTTATATAATTATTCAACTCTTTTTGTGATATACTTAGTGTTACAAAATTTAATCTCATATACACCTCCATATTCCAAATTTATAACTATAAAAGAGATGAGATTTAACAACAGCATTGATATTAACAATGCTACTTCAATTTTATAAGCAAGATTATTTAAGAGGGATGGAGTTGTCTTTCATATGCTAAGTCACAGTCTTACTCCTCTAAAAGAATTAGTCTACTGTTCCCTTGCATTACAAGGCATCTTGTAATTACAGCACCCTGTTAACGAGAGCATTTGCTTTTGTATTACTTGAAAATGCTTCTAAGTGTTATCTTGGGGCTGTTCTGTACTGAATGGTTACACCCTTGACATTTTTATTGTAAATTAATCTTGTTTAAAGTAGCTTCATAAAATAGTGATTTAAATGTAGATTACCTGAAATTATTATTCTTGGTAAGGTTTAAAGCCTATATTTATAAATAAGATTAACAAATGCATAAAGCAAATACTACATACTTATCACAGATATAAGAGTGTCCCACATGGGAAGTAAGATGCTGCTGTTTATGTAGATATCAGCCATTATTTTCACATCATTTTATTTTTTAATTGTTTGAATTTTTAATTAAATCTGATGTATAGCTACTATTAGGAAGTAATCCAGTCACACAGGAGTCTAAGCAAAATGAAAAGCATCAGCTCCACCTTATAATTCTTTTGTAGTTCTATTTTTGACAATTACATCTTTAATCTCTTTTTTCTTTCCCTCATTTGGTGGGGGTTTATGGTGTGAGGCAGGTATATAAATTTACAGCATTCCCAGAGGATAGTCTTTTCATCAGTCCTGTTGTTTCTGAATTGTGGTCGTTTGCCTGGACATGACTCACTCTCTCTGGTGTTTAGTAAGCTGCATCCAGATTTCCGTTCACATCCAGACTTCAGAGCCTTGCACAGCATACCACGTGAGGCTTTTTCCCCCTCAGCATTATTTATGGCAAAGTCACAGGCTATTTCATCTGTTCTCTTGGCTTGCAATCATTCTGAATCAGCTCACCGTTCTGCCACATCTTGTTTTTGCTGCTGCCATAGCATTTCTTTAGATGTGCAGCAGAGGGATAGACAATGAAAGATGATTAAAATGCTTCCTGCCCCTCACTGGTCTATTTTGTGAATCCCAAAGGTACGGAACAAAGAGATTGATGTGGCAGAAGAATGACAGTTTTGAAGTTCTGCTGTCATTTTCTTACTGAGCAACTTCCCTGGCAGGTTGTTCTAAATCTACAGGTCTCCAATATTTTCCTATCACAACAGGTATTATTTACTTCCTTTTAGATGGTCTCTACCTACTTTTTCCCATGTTAACTATAAATCTCCCCTTTTTCTCTGCTATTCAAATATATGCAAATGAGCAAGAACTAGATTATCACCAGAATAACCTTGAATTAGCTATATTTTAATATAATAAAACTTATGTATTGCGAAGTTCCAGTACCTGATTATTTATTTTAAAGTATTACCTATTGTAAATTGTGCATGGATTTGTCTAAACGATCTCTATGGTCTCCTCTACCTTTAATATTAAAGGAGCCATAAGATGATACAAGTGGATATTCTCTGAAGGTTGCATATGCATTAAACCAGTTACCCTAATTAGTTTACCAGTCTGACTCATGGAAGTGAGTGGTGTTGTCCCAGTCAGCACCCCCATTTCCTCAGCTCCTGCACAAATGATCTTACAGTTCCTGTTGCTCATGTGGTTGATGCACAAAGTCTGTTCAACTTTGAGAGGTCTGCAGCATAATGCAAATTCAAAGAAACATATCAGATCAAGTGAAGACCTCAAGGGTTCCTTCAAGGAAAAACCACTGAGGTACAAGATTCCACTTGTAGAAAGTGTGGGGGTTATTTACTGCCTTTTGCCTTTATAATGGATAGCAATGCTCACCATTATCCTATGTGTGAGTTTGTAATATGAGTGGTAGGATTGATTATGCATAAGGTAAGATAGATATTATACAATCTTTTTTCTGTAGTCATTCATAACCAAATATATATATTCTTTGTTTTCTTATGTTCAAGGTCCACAGAAGAAAGCAAGCTTCCTTGCTTTCTTGTTGTAATGATTAAGCACACTCTGACTTTTCCCTCAGTATCCTTCACAGTCACTGTTCAGTATATTGATGGACAGATATTATTTTCTAGTCAAGGGGCAGAAAAACTGTACATAGGTTTACACATCATCGTATATAAGTTTCAGACACATGGTGAAACCATTAGAATTTCATTATGTCTTTAGGTTCCACTTAAAAAGGATTTGACCCTTGCAATAAAAATTAAAACAGCCCTGGCCAGTGTGGCTCAGTTGGTTGGAACATCATCCTTTGCACTGAAAGGTCAAAGATTGAATTCCCAGACAGGGTGCATATCTAGGTTGTGGGTTCATTCACCAGTTGGGGCACATATGCATAGCAACTAATTGATTCTCTCTCTCTCTCCCCCCCCTTTCTCTCTCTCTCTCTCTCTCCCCTTTCTCTCTCTTTCTCTACCCACCCCACCCCTTCCTCTCTATCTAAAAGCAATGAAAAAATGTTATTGTATAAAGATTTTTTTAAAAAGCAAAATAATGGTGAGCCTCTTCTGTATTAATGGCTCTTTCAGTAATGAAAACACCACTTTAAGTACTAGGCACTAATATTGCTAATAAACAGCTTTAATGACTAATACAGTAAAGACTTTACAATTAAGCTAAGGCATATATAACACCAACAAGTCTTTTCTCTGCCTTCTTATAAATTCCTGTGATTGTTGGGTGGTTATTCTTTGCAGTATCTTTTATCTGAAATAATTTGACTTTTTTATGGCTCCTTTTAGATTCTCCATCTTGTTCATAATTCTGTCTCTAAATGGATTTATCCTCCTCTGGTACTATCTCTTATTTTATTTATTTCACTTTATATATCAGATCTTGCTATTGACAGTTCTGATTTATTCACTGTATGCTAGCTCTATATACTGCTGAAACTACACACATGTTGTTTCTTTATTTTAAGAACTCATTCAGTTGCTGTGAGGTTTGTCTACGATAAGTGGTATAATACTTGAAAACTTCTCTCTCATTCAGTACTGAACAAAAACTATTTAAGAGATAATTTTCACAAAATCATCACATTAAGAGTATAGAGCTCTCACAGCAGATTTGGACAATACAACCTGTCATTAAATATCTCAGGCAAATTTCCATTCTTCATAATGAACTATGTAACATTTTATAGATCAATTGCAAAAAGAACAGTATGAACATTTAGAAAGGTGCCTTATATATCTAATCATCACAACCCCCCCAACTATTCACTAACCATTACACATTAAATTTTGTGGACATACAAAATCAGTGCCTACAATGTACTTAGTCTCTTCCAATTTGATCTCTTTGCTCATAATTCTCTAGAGACACTCATTTTCTGATTGCCCTTGTAATGACTACATTTATTACCTCAAAACAAATTAACCCAGATGACATCACAATTGTTGGAATATATTCAGAGCAAACAGCTATAAATTTAACATTTTGTCTTTTTGTAAATTATTTCTAAGTTCACTTGTCAACCAATAGTACCCAACACAGTGAAAAAGTTTCCTTTAAAACAAATATTTTATCATTTAGGTTGCAAACAGATTTAGCTGTGACAGTCCCTTTTCTAATGAGTGTTTGTGCTCACATACATAGACAGAGTCCTGTTAATAACAGTATTTCCTTCATGGAGAAAGATGAGTCTATGTAGCTACCATCATTATAATCTTCACTTGGAAATATTTGGAAGGCAAATTGATGAGGAAAAATATACACTGAACTGAAAACTCAAAATAACTAGTTTTTAGTTCAAGCTCTATTGAGATATGCCTGTAAAACATTGGAAAAGGTTCTTGATATTTATGGAGAGCTGTTTTCCAGTATCCAAAATAAAGTCCTCTAGAGTGATTGTACACAAGCCCAAGGCCATTCCTCCTGAGGAGTAACTTAGAGACTTCATACTGTAGAGAAAGAAATGTACTTCACTAAAATATTCTCGCCAAGTATGTAAGGCAGAATAATGGCTCTCCAAAGATGGCCATAACCTAATTGTTGGAAATTGTAAATATATTACATTGCATTTCAAAAAGGCATTAGGTGTGCAGAAAGAATTAAGGTTTCTGATCAGCTGACCCTGAGAAGGGGAGATTCTCCTAGATTATCCAGGTGAGCCCAGTGTAATAACAGGGTACTCATTATATGGAAGAGGAAGGCAGTAAAGTCAGTGCTGGAGTAAAGCAGCATGAGAAGGACTCAACTAGCTATCATTGGCTATGAAAATAGAAGGTAACCACAAGTTAAAAACTGTAGGCCAAATCTAGAGCTATAAAAGGCAAGAAAATCAATTCTCCTCTTGAGTTCCCACAAGGAAAATAGCCAAGCTGTCATTTTGATTTTAGTCCATGGAAAATCATTTTGGACTTCTGACCTCTAAGCATTAAAATAATAAATGTGTTTTCTTTTCATCCACCAAGTTTGTGAAAATTTATTGTGGAATGACAGGAAATAAATACATCAAGTCATTAAACAAATAAATTAACAGTGGCATAGTATATCAAATATGGAAGAGAGGAACTAGCTTTCAAATTACTATATTAATAAAATGTCCATTTTTCAGAAAATAAATAGGACATATACAAAGAAACAGGAAAGTGTGGCCCCTACCCAGGAAAATCAGCAGGCAATAGGAACTGTGAAAGGGCCCAGATGTCACACTTACTTGACATCTTCTTCAAAGAAGCCCTTATAATATGTTGAAAGAACTAAAAGGAGTCAGACTTAAAAAAGAAAAGGAAGATATGAAGACAATGTCACACTGAATAGAGAACAAACAACCAAATGGAAATACCAAAGTTGAAAAGTACAGCAACCCACAGGAAAAAAGTCACTAGAAGGGATGAATAGTATATTTGGAATGGCATAAGAAAAAACAATCAAGGAACTTGAAGACAGATCAGTAGAGATGATACAATCTGAAGAACAGAGAGAAAAAAAGATGAAAAAAAAATGAACAGAGCCTTAGAGAAATGTAGGACACTGTTAAAACACCAACATATACAAAATAGAAGTAGCAGAAAAGAAAGAAAGAAAAGGAACAGAAAAATCATTAGAAAAACAATGACTGAAAATGTTCCAATTTGATTAAAAACATTAATTTAAACACCCAAGAATTTCAATGAACTCCAAGTAGTTGTTTTATGTTGATCTCAGCCTATCAACAGTAATGCTATCAGCTAGGAATGTCTGGACCTCTACTATGTATGACAAGTCCTCACAGACATTTATTTCCCTGACAGGAGCCAATCTGAGCTAGATCAGCCCTTGTGCTTCTTATTATGATTGCAAGGTGCATGTCAGCAACAAACATCAGAGAACTTTAAAACACGCACACACACACACGCACACATTCAGGGCCTCACAGTTAAGGCATGAGTAGAGAATGTGTGTGGAATTAGGCTTCTGCCTTTATTAGACTCAAGAGTGGAGTGCCTAGGGTTTTGTGGACTTGCTCCTTACGGGTGAACGTAAAGTGTAAGATCAGGAATTAGAGTATACAGAGCAAACACAGGGTCACTCAAGCAGCGAGTTATCTAGGTCACCCAAGGCTTTCTAAAAACGGGAACGTTATGAGCGGAGCAGTCTGGGTCTTAACCTAGTTGTGGAACTGGCATATGTTTGAGATGTATGTCTTTAAAAAATGAAATAAAATGGATGCCTCAGAGATCAAAACTTTAATGTCAGAAACATTATTATCAAAAAAGGTAATTGTCAGACCCCTCTACTACAGTGATATATACATAAAAAAGAACCTCACCTGGACACTTGAAAGAAAATATGCCAAAGGCCAAAAACAAAGAGAAAATTTTGATAAGAGAAAAATCACTTGTCACATATAAAGAAAGCCAAATATGATTAACAGATAATTTTTAAGCAGGAACAGTGCAGGTCATAAGACAGTGGATAACACACGCAAAGTACTAAAAGAAGAAAAACTGTCAGCTAAGAATCTTATAGCCAACAAAACTATCTTCAAAATGAAGGAAAAGACATCCACGAAACAAAAAAAAAACTTAAAATAATAAAGTGAGATGTTAAAACTGAAAGCGAGTGGCACTGACAATAATTTAAATCCACATTAAAAAACAGAGCACTAGTAAAGGTAATTATGTAATTATAAAAGACAATATAAAAGAATATTTATTCTCTTAATTTATTTTTAAAATAACTATATAAAACAATGTGTTTATAATTGCATTGTTGGAGCTACAACTTATAAAAATGTAAAGAATTTTACAGTAACAGCAGAGAATGGAGGTGGGAAGAAAGCTGTGTTGGAGTCCGTGACAGCAGATGGCAATGTGAATCCACTGGAACAAATCAGAACCCAAAATGGTAGATAAGAAGTCTAATACAACCAACTCTGTAAATATACACTTGCTTTCCTTAATTTTCTCAACTTTCTTAATAGACATGAAATTGTACAAAGTAGTAATTAAAACAATGTATTATTAGGTAAAATATATATATGTATAACCAGGGGCAGGAGGAATAGAACTATATAGGAAGAACATTTCTGTGTCTCACTAGAATTAAGTTAGTGTAAATGTGAAATAGATTTTTGTAAGTTAATATCAGTGATAAGCTGTTCTGCAATGACTAATTTTTTAAAAAATATAGTAAAAATCATTAAAAGCATTTAAATATTACACTAAAATATTTACTTTTTCAAAAAGAAGTAAAGGAGGAATAGAAAAATAAAAATGACAAAAGCATATATAAAACAAATGATAAAATGACAGATTTAAATCCTATTATAATGAAAATAATGATACACATTAAGGGCTAAACAATTTAAGCAAAAGTCAAAGACTGTAAAATTGAATAATAAGCCATGATCTGTTTATAGGAGACACTGCTGTTTACAGAAGACATGTACATTAGATTCAAAGATACGTAGACTTCGAAAGTAAATACATGGAAAAGGCTATGTCATATAAATAGCAACCATAAGAAAGATGTAGTAGCTATCCTCATAGCAGGCAAGATAGATTTTAAAACAGAAAATATTACTGGAGTTAATAAGAATATTTTATAGTAAAAAACAAAGAGGCCCACCCATCAGGAAAATCTAACAATTATAAGTACAGAAAACCTAACAACAAAGTCCCAAATACAATATATGGAGCAAAACTGATAAGACTCAAGAGAGAAACAAACAATTTAAAATATTAATCAGAGAGTTTAAAGTCTACTTTTAGAGGATGGCAGAATGAGAAATCATTTTGATCTCCTTCCCCTTGCAGTTTCAGCAAATTGAACAGCTTCCCCACAAACCTTCCCTGCTGGATGCACAAACGTGCCTGAGAACTCTGTGTGTTAAAACATCTAAAGGTGGGCAGGTGGAAGCGAACTGGGGAAGAGAGAAAGGAGGAAGGCTGAGACAAGCCAGGAACACAACTCTACATCCTGGAGCTCACGGTGATGCTTAGCTTGGAGAGGAGAGAAGTCAGATTGTGGTTGACACTCCCTTCAGCTGGGAGGAGCAGAAATTCAATGGGCATTCCTGCAAGACTGGATGCAGTAGCTGGAGCTGAACCCAGGGACTTGGGCAAGGACCCAGCACAGAGGTGGTGCTGCAGTTTTTGGGCAGTGGGCATCTGACAGAGATACAAAACCATGGAACCTAGCCACGCTATAACCTCCCAGAGCTCATCTCCTTTTGCCCTTGGTGTTAGATTGATGAGCACATTATCTGCAAATTCAAGAACTAGTACTACAGAATCATTTTTTTCCTTCCACAAAGGGTGCACTCTGTGACTGGTCCTGAGGTCAGGGAATAGGGGTACCCCAAGGAGATCTGAGGTCACCGTTATTGTGAAGGTAAAACAATAAAGAAGTCAGCCAGTTTCCCCCAGCCCACTCCACATTCATTGATCATTATTACACTGGTGTTAGCATCTGGCTATAGGGAATAACACTGGGATTTCACGGATCTGGAGCTCTATCACTCACCACATCCCCCTGTAGGGTTGGTCCCCTGGGATCAGGTTGACCATATCAGAGGGGAGGAAACCACCTACCCAGGAACACAACTGCATAGAGATCTGAAAAGTCAGAGAAATGAAAGAAAACTTAAAAACTTGTAATTCATTATCACCTACTGGAAAATTATAGAAAGACCTCTTCATGTTAATGTGCTAGAGAGGTGTCACTCACACATATATGCCTAGAAAGAGAAGGAATCCATCAAATACTATGAACAACCAAAGCAATGAGGCAGCTCAGAAAGAAAAAAAGATCTCCAGAAAACAAACTTTAAGACATAGAAATATGTGATAATAAATGACAGAGAATTCAAGATTGCAGTTCTGATAAAAATTCAATGAGAAGCAAGAAAATACAGACAAGAGTTTAATGAGCTCAGAAAACAAATCAACAAACAAAATGAATATTTTATGAAAGACATTGAAAGTTTTAAAAAGAACCAAACAGAAATTCTGGAGATAAGGAACTCAGTAAAATAGATCAAGAATAAACTGGCAAGTGTAGGAATGAATAGATGGAGGAAAAAACAATGGTATCAAAGATAGAAATATAGAAATTATGCAGAGGGAAGAAGAGAGAAACTTAAGCATTAAAAAAAAACTCTATGTGCCCTGGCTGGTGTGGCTCAGTGGATTGAGCGCGGGCTGCGAACCGAGGCATTGCAGGTTCTGTTCCCAGTCAGGGCACATGCCTGGGTTGCAGGCCATGACCCCCAGCAATCGCACATTGGTGTTTCTCTCTCTCTCTCTTTCTCCCTCCCTTCCCTCTCTAGGGATAAATAAATAAAATCTTTTAAAAAATTATTTATAAAAAAAACTCTATGGCAACTATCTGACTATATCAGAAAGAGCAATGTGAGAATAATAGGCATACCACAAGAAGAAGAGAGGGAGAAGGGAATGGAGACTTGTTCAAACAAATAGTTGATGGGAATTTCCCAAACCTATGGATTCAAGCTAGATCCTTGAATCCAAGAAGCAAACACAACACCTAGTTAGCTGAATCCAGGGCACACTGTATTAAAACTATCAAAAATTAATGACAAAGAAATAATTCTCAAGGCAGTCAGGAAAATAAAGAAAGTAACCTATAAAAAAAGACCATTAGGTTACCATTGGACCTCTCAGCATAAACTATAAACTAGAAGAGAGTGGAACCAAACATTTAAATTTCTGAAAGAGATATATTACCTGCCAAGAATAATATATCACCCAAAATTATCCTTTAGATATGAAGAAGTAAAGACCTTCCCAGACATTCAGAAGCTGAAAACTACAAAGCATTATGAAAAGAGACTGAAAAAGACAGAATGAAATGGGAAGATATCCCATGTTCATGGATTGGAAGAATCAACATGGTTAAAATAACCATCATGCCTAAAGCAATATACAAATTTAATGTAATCCCCATCAAAATCCCAATGACATTTTTAAAGAAATAGACCAAAAAAAAAAATCATCAGATTTGTATGGAACCACAAAAGAGCCTGAATAGCCAAAGCAATCCTGAAAAAAAAAAAAAAAAAAAGAACTAAGCTGGAGGTATCATACTACCTGACTTCAAATTATACTACAGAACTACAAATATCAAAAGAGCATGGTATTGGCAGAAACACACACACATGCGCCAATGAATCAGAATTGAGAGGGCAGAAATAAAACCACATGTATATGGGCAAATAATTTTTGACAAAGTTTCCAAAAACATACAGTGGAGGAAAAAAGCCTCTTCAATAAATTGTGCTAAAAGAATTGGAAAGCCATATGCAAAAGAGTGAAGGACATTATAGTTTGTCCCCATGTACAAAAGTTAATTCAGAATGAATCAAATGCCTGAATATAAGATCTGAAACAATAATTTACATAAAACAAAACATAGAGTTTAGTACCTATGGACCTTGATTGTAGAGAACATTTTATGAATTTGACCATAATGGCAAAAATAAATGAACGGGACTATATCAAACTAAAAAGCTTCAGCACAGCAAAGGAAACTGACAACAAAACAAAAATACAACCTACTTAATGAGATAATATTTGCAAACAGCTCTGAAAGAGGTTAATATCCTAAATACATAAAGAATTCATACAACTCAACACCAAACAAACAATCCAATTACAAAGCGGGCAGAGGACCTGAACAGAAGCCTACCCCAAGAAAACATATAAATGACCTTAGATATATATGAAAAGATAATTTAACTTCACTAGCTATTAGGGAAATATAAATCAAAAATACAATGAGATACCACCTCACACCTGTTAGAATGGCTATCATCCACAAACAATTAATAACAAGTGTGGAGAGGCTATAGAGTGAAAGGAACCCTCATTCACTGCTGGAGGTAATGTAAACTGGTACAGCCACTATGCAAAGCAGGGTGGAAGTTCCTTAAAAAATTAAAAATAGAGCTACCGTATGCCCCAGCAATTCGTCTTCTGGGTCTCTATCTGAAAAACTCAAAAACATTTATTCACAAAGATACATGTACCTGATATTCATTGCAGCATTATTCATGGTGGCCAAGACATGGAGACAACCAAAGTGTCCTGTGATAGAGGACTGGATAAAGAATATGTGTGTGTGTGTATACACATATACATGTACACACACACACATATATACACATACCTGCACACATATATGTAAGAGAATACTACTTATCCATAAAAAGATGAAATACTGCCATTTGCAGCAATATGGGTAGACCTTGAGAAAATTACACTAAGCAAAATAAGTCAGTCAGAAAAAATAAATCACCATATGGTTTCACTCACATGTGGGATATAAAACTGAAACTCGTAGATACAAACAACAGCATGGTGGTTACCAGAGGGAATGGGGTGGGAGAGTGGTAAAGGGTAAAAGGGGCAAAATATATGGTGGCAGAGGATGATTGGCTTTGGGTGGTTGGCACATAATGAAATGTACAAATCATGTATATATCATAGAAATGTACCCACTTGAAACCCACATGATTTTATTGACTAATGTCACCCTAATAACTTAAAAGAAAATAAAACAACAACAAAAAAAGAAAATAAAACAAAAAATCCCAACACTTTAACTAGACTGATCAAATAAAATGTGAAAAACTTCAAATTAATGAAGTAAAAAATAAGAGGGGGCACTACACCATGTTTTAAAAAATAAAATGTATATGAAGAGATTGCAATGGAGAAGTCTATGCCAAGAAATTAAATAAGCTAGATGAAATGGACAAATCCCCAGACCAACTTAAACTTCTAAAACTGAAACGAAGAATCTAAATGGACCTATAACAACCAGAGTTTGAATTAGTAATTTAAAAACTTCACAAATACAAGCTCAGGCTAAGATCACTTAACTGATGAATAATCCAAACATTTAAAGAAAAATTATCACTAATGTTTCACAAAAACAGAAGAGGAGGGAGTACTTCCTAACTCATTCTTGAAGCCAGTTTTATTTTGATGCTAAAGCCAGACAAAGCCATCACAAGAAAACTCTAGATCAATATATTTTATTGATAGAAACTCAAAATTCTCAACAAAATGTGAACAAATTAAACCCAACAACATAAAAAAAATAATTGTACATAATGAAAAAATAGCATTTGTCCTAGGAATAGAAGGTTAAATTAATAACCAAAACTCAACTAACATAATACATCTTATCACTAGAATAAAGAAAAATTAAAAATGCAAGAAGCCTTCCAAAAAATGAAGAAAATACAATAAAGGATACAAAACACATGGTCATTTCAATATATGCAGAAAAAGTATTTGACAAAAACCAACAGATCATGACAATAAAAACATTCAATCAAATAGGAATAAAACAACTTACCCAACATGATATGGCATCTATGGAATAAAAAAAATATATTGAAACAATACCTGTTGGCGAAAGACTCAATGCTTTCCCTGTAAAATCAGAAAAATAAAAGAACATCTGCTTTGCCATTTTTATTCAACATTACACTGACAGTTCTAGCCAGGTCCATTAGGGAAAATAAAATAAAGTGAAAGGAATATATATGTTGTAAATAAATAAATAAATAAAATCCATTTGCAGATGACATGATCTTGTATATAGAAAATCCTAAAGAATCCACTAAAAAAACTTAGAACTAATGAGTCCAAAAACTTGTATAATACTAGGTCAATATAAAAGAACTGACTATATTTCTATACACTACCAATAAACGGTCTGAAAATAAAATTAAGAAAACAACTGTATTTACAATACAACAGCCTCAAAAATAAAATAAGAATAAATGTCACAAAATAACTACAAAACTAATGTCTTGAAAATTACAAAACATTATGGTAATAAATTAGAAAATATATAAATAACCAATAAACACATGAAAAGATGCTTGACATACTTAGCTATCAGAGAAATCATATTAAAACCATGAGCTACCATTGTACGTCTATAGTAAAAATATAGGTAATGACTAGTGCTCAAAAGGGCATGGAGAAATTGAAACTCTCATACTGCTAGTGGGAATGTAAAATAGTGCAGCTTCATTAGAAAACATCCCAGCAGTTACTAAAGTGTTTAAACAAAGTTACCTTTTTACCTTTTATTTTCAATCCTAGGTATATACCAAAGAAAAATGAAAGTGTGTAATCACACAAAAATTTGTATAGTAATGTTTGAAGCAGTGTTATTCATAATTGTCAAAAAAGTCAAACAACTGTTCAGTCCCATCTATTGATACATGTACACAAAAGTGCAGTATATCTACGCAATGGAATGTTATTTAGCAATTAATGAGGTTAAGTCCTGACATGCTATAAAATCCATGAACCTTGAAAACATGATGGTAAATGAAAGAAGCCATCACAAAGACTACATTCTGCATGTTCTATTTGTATAAAATATCCAGAATACAAAAAATGATACATACAGAAAGCAGACTAGTAGTCACTTAGGGCTGCAGGATTCGTGATGAAATTAAAAATGACTCCTAATGGGTATAGAATTTCTTTTTGAAGTGATATAAATGTCCTTAAATTGATGTGGTGATGGTTTCATTACTCTGAGTGTATAAAAACTTTTTAAGAAAACTTAAAAAGAAACTTTGGTGAAAGGTTTATGGACAAAATTCCATATAATATATGTAAATGTGAGCCTGTATTTTTACAACTGTACATGAAGGAGCAATTTGTGTAAAATGTTACTTCCTTTCAAAATAATACAGGAGAAAAATTATAATTATCATTGATAAACTTTACCATTTCAAGAATCATTAAGGTAAATAGTAGCAATTCTTCAAAATCAATATTTTAATTTGATTATCAGCCTGTTTTTTTTCTATTGGGAATAGACTTTTCCTAATGTAATTGAGTTGATTTCCTACTCTTGAAAAAGTAAATGGCATGACATAAAGAATAACTAATACTGCTTTTCTGTTTTTTGGTTTGGGTACAAGGCAAAATGACTCTAAGAACAATTTTTCACTGGCTTTGTTAAGATTATTTTTCTTTACTGTTTTTCACTTTCCCTAAGTAACAAACAATTCTGTGCCTGGAGACTTTAAATGACACAATAAGCCAGACTGACAAATGGTGTAAATTTAATTCAGATTCAAATATTTCACCTAAAATACAATATAAATATTTGTACAATAGATACAAAACAGCAAATGTCTTACCATTAACAGTCATGTGCATTTGATTTGTTTGTTTAATTTCCATGCATGGAACCCATAGGAGATGAGAAAACTTCCCAGACTCCATATCAAGATTTCCCAGGATAGATGGCAACTGTGGCTAAAATGTCAGTTCACATTCCCAAGTACCACAGAGACTTCTGCTACCTTCAGGAATGTTCTGGACTCTTCAAATCTACTCATGGATATTAATTTAGACCAGGATATGGTAGAATGGATTCAATATATATAGTTATAGATCCTTTTTATATATAGTTACTATGTATTTGATATATATCTATATCCCGAGATATATATGTATTTAGGCATATGTGCAGATACATAGAGAGTTAGAAAGATAGTTAATTTACATAGATAATCTTGCTATCGGCTTTCTCTGACCTAGACATGCTGAATATACAATGGCCTAAGCACCTTTAGAGATTTTTAAGTCAATATTATGGTCAAAGTCTAAGATAAGACCTTTTGGGAATAGTTCTTAATATCTAGTAACCTACAAAAACCAGACAGCTTCCTACATACCCTATAAACTAACCTGAGAGCATCCTTGAGCTCTCAGGCAAGTGCCTGTGTGTGGTCCACAACCTGCACAGACACATGTGGTGATGCTGGCTTTGTGGCCACAGAAATGCTGCATAGCACTTCAAGGGTTCCTTTCAATATCAGCGACACCACTGTCATCTAAAAATACAGTTGTGCTGAAAAATAATTAGTACTTCTGCATTCAGAATCTCACCTGTGTTTTCTAGTGTGAACTAACAAAAATGCTGTGTGTGGTTGGACCTCATAAATGTCAGTTTGATCTCCATCAATCATTTCCAAATAAGAGTTTTCACTTAGAGAAATCAAGACAATTAAAAATATTCATAAAACCCTTTAGAATTTTCAAATATAAGATCATAAAACTATTACAATTTTTACATTTAAGATTAATGCTGGTCTTTACATCTTTTTTACATCTAAAGTGGCTGAGATCTTTAATACATTGCTCTAGCTGGAAATGAGGCAAGATTTGAAGTTGTTTCCATTTCTTAGTTTAAGTATCTGTGTCCTTGAAGAGCAACTATAAAAGGGTGGAATACATTTATTCAGAGGGGTAAACAATGAAGCTAAAGTAGTCTCTCATGTAAAATATGGGCAGGAACTATCTGTGCATGCACTCAGTCACACATTCACTCAACAAATCGTTATTGAGTTCCTACTGGGCACTATGTTGGGAAGTGAAAACATGATGAAAAAGGAAGACATGGTCTCTGCTTTTGAGGCACTAACACTCAAATGGAAGAGGAGGGATATCACAAATAATTGCATTGTAAATGTAATATTCACAGCTGAAATGAGCTTCTGTTTCTACCACTGTACTCTATGTACCATAACAAGATGTTTTTTGGCTAGTCATAATTCCATGTGCCCAGTGCTTATAATAAGAGTCTGCTGCATAGTCATAGTTCAGTTAAACATTAAACTCCATGGAGAGATATGAGCTGGAAAAATTGAGTCTGGAGTAAGTGCCTCTAGGTAAATGCCTATACAGATAATAGCCTGAAAAAAGAAGAAAGCTGAGGGCTGAATCTTGAGAAATCCTGACATTTAATGGATTGGTAGAGAAGGAAAAGCCTGGAAAAGAAACAGGTAAGTTTCCTCCAAAGATTGAGGATGATAGCTAAGACAATGTTTCAGCAGTCAAAGGAAGAGAATGTCTAGAGAAAATGATCATTAGTGTTGGCTTCTGCTGGTCAAAACTGAGTAAGGGGAGGACTGTGCAAACTGGCCACATTATGTAAAGATAAACAAGACATTACTGATATAGTTCTTAAAAGGTTAATAGAGTGATCTGGGTGAGGTTTTAAATGGCTGTGAAAAGTGACTGCACGACATCAGCATTTGGCTATGAAGAGAGAGGAGAGAAGGTGCAATGGCTTGAGTCAAAGAAATGTATCAATTTCAAATGTCAATGGAAGAAATAAATTTCTAGTAATATGAAGGCAATAAGACACAAAGCACATTCATTCACTCAAAAATATTTACTGAGATCTAAATCTGCCCAAATATTTGGGCTATATGAATGAAACAAAGAAACAAACAAACAAAAACAATATTAGAAAAGCTCCTTTCCCTCATGTAACTTACATTATAAAAACTGATAGACTCAGAGACAAGCAGTGCACTCTATATAATGGTGGAAGTTTGGAAGAAGAGGGTTGTGACCATGTGCGAACATGTGTGTCAGTCAGAAGGTTGTTATAACTGCAGCAATTTGAAAACAGCACCAAAATCTCAGTAGTTTAACATTATACAGTTTCATTTTTCATTCATGCAAAGGCAGAAAAACAGTTAACATTCACGAGGCCATTCAGAATTCCAGGCATTCTTGTGGCACCTCTCTTTTGACACAAAGCTGCAGGGTTCATTTAAGCAAGGGAAAAGAATAAGGAGAATCCTAACTTTAGGCGCTATCACTCTTATTTTTCTGATTGAAGCAAGTCAGACAGCTTTGATTAAGTTCAACAGATAATCCTTCTATATGTTTAGAAACAGGAAGAGATCTAAAAATCTGGCAAGCACCAGAAATATTTACTAAACTGTAAATAAGATCTACTTGTCAGTCCCTCTACTTATCCTATCATCTCCGTACCCTAGGCTGGAGTTTGTCAATTCTGACATGACATTGAAACCAATCTGGGAGGCTTCAAAAACACTGGTGTCTGGAGCCCTGCCCTGGGAGTTCAGTGTAATTTTTCTTGTATAGAGCACCTGTGATTGAGAATCACTTTCTTAGAGAATATTCTTGACTTCTTCTAGGTGGATGTTAATATTTACAGCAAAATAATATCAGTCAGTTGGTTTGCAGTAACAATACTTTCATCTGTATTACTAATTATGTATGATCCACAGGTTGTTAAACAAAGCAATAATGAAACTTTCATGCAATGAAAAAATTTGTTGTAAGCAAAAGAAAAAGAATTTTCACCCTTATCATTCCATAAAACCACTTCCTGAAAACTAAACTACAGTCCTAGTTCCAGCCAATCACTTCCTATGTTCCTTCACTGATGCCAAGGACAATGGTGTTCTTTGGATGTTCAATTTCAGGCTTATGTGTCAGGTACACCTACAGGTTAATGTTCTTATTGGTTATAGCTTTTAAAACCCCAAGTTTAACCTTATGTTTGTTAAGTGTGATGTTTTTCTTAATCTTCACCTGAGGACATGCTTATTGATTTTAGAGAGAAGAGGAGGAAAGGAGAGAAAGAAACACTGAACAGCTGCCTCCTGCACACGCCCTGAGCAGGACCAAACCCACTACCCAGGAATGGATTCTACAACCATCTGCCTTATGAGACGATGCTCCAAACAACTGAGCCACACTGGCTAGGGCCAAGGTATTGTAATTTTAATGATTTTTTCCATCATTTGCTGTGGAAAGAACATTGTATTTTAGATTTATTTGCCATCAACTTTCTTAACATTAAAAAAAAAAATCCCTAGAGTTAGCTTTACTTGTGAGTGCAGTGAAATTTAAGGTGTCTGGCAAATGCATTGTCCCCTTGCCCAAAATCTGTCCCTTAAATCTTTGTTATTCTCATATACCCCATGATTCAAGAGTTACCACAGTTTTCAAGTAACTCTGCACTCACCCTGTTAAAAAGCCCATGTCTGTGGAGAGCACACAGCCCCTAAGCTGTAACAGTTATTCGCCCTGGTATGAGGATTCATTTGTCAACTGTCACCTTAGAAAATGGAGTGCGATCCTCAGTCTGCTGTCATAGAAGAGGTAAAGTTTAACAAGGGGACAGGCTTTTGGAGACATAAAAGGGAAATATTAAACATTTTAGCTGAGAGGGGATGCCATAATGTTACCACCAAGTCAAGGATCCTGGGTCCCCAGAGCCCCCTGGTAGGCCCAGGATATCTAGGGAAGAGAAAGATACAGAAAATGTGATAAAGCTAAAGATATGAAATGTGAAAGTAGAAGTTTCCCTACCTCTCCATTTTGCTTCCTTTCAAATTCTCCTTTAGATAACACTGCTAAGTAAAAAAATAAAATAAAATTTTAAAAAGGAAAAAATCTAGGGTAGAAAAATGACTGGCCACTCTTTTGCTTTCGTTACAAAGACACCATGACGAGAAGAGTCCCTGTGGGGTGCAGAATGAGCTGATTCGGGTCACAGGAGCCTGGGTTCAACTATACCAGCTCAGACAGGAAATGGCTATGTGAGCTCGGGCCACTACTCAACTTTCCTGTTCCTTTCAGTTTCCTCAGAAAAGTAAATGTAAAGCAACCACACAGAATTAATGCTTGATAAAAGGTGGCTTATTGTAAGTGTTATTATCAACAGCAAGGTATGTACTCCAGATTAAAAGCTAGTTTTGCCATCTCCTATGTAAAATAAGAAAGAAGGACAACATGAACTCTAAGGATATAAACAATACTCAAATTCTGGGACTCTGATCACCATTCTTACATGATTGCATGTAAGGGTGGGTATACATATTGTTTTACATTGTTAACAGCAATGGATGTGAATATAGCTACACACCCAGAAGTGTATGTAAAATAAATGGAGACTTCTGAGTTATAATATGTGACTTTCTGTAAAAAAAGTACAGTGACTAAAAGACCTTAAACACACACTATGTTTATTAATTACCCCATAACCCCATACTTCCTAAGAAATATCAGAAAGTATATCCTTAAATGTTTCTTAAAACCTATATAGAATTTTATGAAATGAAATCTAAAATGCTTTTTCTCATGTAAAAACATGTGAGTAAAACTACAGAAAATATCAAAGTTCTTGTTATTTTATTTTTTACTTGCAGATGATTTGACCAGAGTAAATATAAATTATGTATTGCATGTGTCAAATTTACCTACTAAAATGCTGTAGTTTTTCCTGCTTATGGTCGCATATATTTCTTACAAAGCTTATTTCTTTTTTTAGTACTTTGTATATTTTTAAATTATTCTTGTGTGTTAATATAGAAATTTTTACCTGCAAGCTCCTCAGTAGACTGAGACCTTCATCTTAAAAAAAAAAAAGATTTTATTTATTTATTTGCATTTTTTATCATTGTTCAAGTACATTTGTCTCCATTTTCTTCCCATGACTCCCCCCAAAGTCACCCATCCCCCCCTCCCACCCTCTATCCTACCCCACTTTGTCTTTGTCCATGGGTCCTTTATCCATGTTCTTTGATAACCCTTTCCCCTTTTTACCCCATTATCTCCCTTTCCCCTCACCTCTGGTTACTGTCAGTTTGTTCTTAATTCGATGTCTCAAGTTTTATTTTGCTCACTTATTTGTTTCATTGATTAGGTTCCACTTATAGGTGAGATCATATGGTATTTGTCTTCACTGCTTGGATTATTTCACTTAGTATAATGCTCTCCAGTTCATCCATGCTATTGCCATGGGTAGGAGCTCCTTTCTTTCCACTGGGTAGTATTCCATTATGTAAACATTTACCACAATGTTTTGATCCATTCACTTACTGATGGGCACTTAGGTTGCTTCCAACACTTGGCTATTGTATATTGTGCTGCCGTGAACATTGGGGTGCATAGGTTCTTTTAAATTGGTGTTTCAGGATTCTTAGGGTACACTCCCAACAGAATTGTTGGGTCAAAAGGCAGTTCCATTTTTAGTTTTCTAAGGAAATTCCATACTGTTTTCCACAGTGGCTGCACCAGTCTGCATTCCTACCAACAGTGCACTAGGGTTCCCTTTTCACAACAACCTCAACAGCACTTGTTTGTTGATTTGTTTATGATGGTCATTCTGACCTGTGTGAAGTGGTATCTCATTGTGGTTTTAAACTACATCTTTCTGATAGCTAGTGATGCTGAGCATCCTTTTATTTGTCTCTGGGACTCCTTGGAGAAGTGTTTGTTCAGGTCCTTTGCCCATTTTTTCTCCTATATGTCCTCCTTGGAGAAGTGTTTGTTCAGGTCCTTTGCCCTTTTAGTTGGGTTGTTTGTCTTCCTGGAGTGGAGTCGTGTGAGTTCAAATCAAAGAACATTCTATTCTGAAACACACTGAAATTATTTCTTCACAAAATATATCTTACTTTTCTGATGATCTGTTTTTAGAAAGCATCAGTAGTAAAATTCTCTGAATCACTTTATGGAAAGTGAATGCTACTAGGAATGATCAAGTACAAGGTAAAAGCCATCTGGTGACTCTCATAGATGAGACAGATTCTATGCCATCTATTCATGATGCCCCCCACCTAATTCTGAGATACAAAAAATATTTAGCTCAAAATATAATTTACCTTCTACACAAGCATGGTCCTGTGATTAGGAATCATTCATAATATTTTGCTACTTTCTTCTCTAAAGGGCCAAGTTAACTGAAACTAATCTGTTTGGTAAGAACATTGAGAAACTCTGGGAAAAGGGCCAAGTAACCCCACAATTTTAAATCAGACATATAACATTTGTTAAACCTGCTTAATTTCACAAAATGTTCAACATTTGCCAACATCTGTTCTTCACAGCAGTAGGTCTGTAGTGTACTGTTATCCAGAGTCTAGCCAACCAGGGTTGTCAGCCTTGTGCTGTGCTCTCTGCTTGAAGGAGAAATGTGGTTGTAGTTTCCTCAGTGCTTGGAATTTTCAGCTCATCAGCTACACAACTTTCCTTGTTCTCATATTTAAATGTAGCAAAATTGCCAGTAACGGTCAAGGAAATAATAAATGCCAAGGCAAAAAAATCAGTAGTATGGTTATATGCATTTTAGAGTAAATGTTGAGAAGAAAGATTTTGCTGATTTTCAAAAAGAATTATTTTTACATTTTCTGATTAAATTTCACTATAGCAACTTGTAGATTCACAGTTACTCTTGCTTGATCACGAATCTGTCTTTTCAGCTAAATCCTTATGCATTAATGACAATAATGTCAGCAGCAGAGCAGCAGCTAATGCTGCTGTGAAAAGCCACAACCCTTTAGAGTATTTGCCTGCTTTTTATATCCTTCGAGAACTAAAAATAGGAGATTGAATTATAAATCTAGAAGACAAGCTGTGTAACCCAGAAGCTATGACCCTTGCTATAGATAAAAAGATCTTTAAGAAAATTCATGCTCAATTATTATTTTTATTATATTGTACTAACCAGCCAGTGATGAGTACATTAGAATATGCCATCCACTCAAGTTGTGAAGTTTGGAGAAGGTTAGGCACAGGAGATTATACTGTGCACAAAATACATTTCATCATTTCTTGTAGAATGGAGAGAAGTTGGAGGGGGCAATGCTAATTTATTTTAATGAGAATTTTTAGAAACAGTATAAGGGGTATAAAAACATATTTGTATTTCACGTCCTAATATAGCAATGCTTTTTAAGAAATGCCTCTCTAAATATTTTGTGTTTAGTCAGATATTATGAGAATATTGAACTCCCATTCACTGTTTAGTTTTATATATAACTGTTTTATACCAAGATAAACAAATTGCTATATTTTTAGTGTTAATGATGATGAATTGTGATTTCTACCTTACCAACTGCAATTTTTCAGTTACTTCAAATCCTATTTAATGATGCCCATTTTATTTTGGATACATGATTTACAGATCAAAAAAGAGCTCAATAATATGCTAAGACAGTTTTTTGGAATATGCAGCACATATTTTTCAGTGGGATGGCAGAAGGCAACATACTAAAAGAAGAAATAAAGCCTTGTCAAAGAGATAGGGAATAATGTTTGAGAAAATAAATACACTCAGGTTAATAGACAGAAATAAGCACACAATAACATTTCTTAATCTTGGAAGAATTTACAATCCCTTTACCAATGAAATGCATGGAGTGCGGTGGGAACACGGAGGGAAAAAACACTGCAATGTAACCATGTGGGAAAGTAACTAAAGCAACTTATGTAGAATTGAGTAAGAAAAGAATATCCTCATGGAAAGTTGGGGTGGTAAGAACACCTAAGACAGAGTTTAAGGCTAGAGATAGGTCAACAAGGATCAGTGATGAGATTTTCAAAATTAAAAGGCAATCAAACTGATAGTTCAATAAGGAGTACTGAGTAACCAAGAAAAAGTTATGTGTTGTTGGTGTTTGTTAAAAGAAATGTAGTACCTTATTTCTTCATTCCAGAAAGTCAAGCAAGCCCTACATACAATCTTTAAAAAGCTGGTCCATGCTATTGCTCTAGTAATGTCTTGTAACATGGTGCCGATGCTGCACAGGACGGTGATCCCCACAGAAACCCCACATACCCACCAGTTTAAGAGCTGACCAATAAATAACAATTAAGTGCATCCAACAATGAAAACGAATGGGCACTTCCTATTCGCACCCTCAGAATCAAGTATCGTAGATATTCTGTTTCCGAAAAACTTACTAAGATTCTGGATCAAACCAGCTTTTAAGAACAACAAAAAACAAAAAACAAACAAACAAAAAAACCCTAGTAACAGAAACCTACATGTTATTGACCAGGGTGTCAGACTTCGGAACACCAGAGTTTTTTTTTTTCCTTCTTTAGTTTTGCCTTTTGATTAAACCTAAAATTAAAACATGCACAATATTCACTGGGTAATCACTAAAACAGGTGATTTCATACTTTGGAAGGAGTTTCCAGTTTGTACAGATGCCTCTCCGAAGGCCTAAACAGATCAAAACCTAACTACAAGTGCAAAGCTACCCTGACTTACTGGGAGAAAACATTCAGGAACAAATGTTTTAACTTCATTGTCATTCATACCTACTAAACCAATGATAAATTACCATATCTATTTTTTTTTGTTGTTTCAGCTCTCATTTTTTACCTTTTTATTTTCCTGTTCCACAACCCTGCATGCTTTATCTCCTCCCAAGTTCTTTGAATATTTTTTGTTTTTTTTCCCCCAGGTCATTCACTCAAAGCCAGATGAAGATGTAAAAAGGCCTTAACACCTAAAATTACAATGGCCCACAAGAATGTAAAAACAATTGTGCCATAAAACACAAAATCATTAAAATTTAAGCATAAATGTTACTTTAGTAACCCGATTTCCCTTGTTTCTTCCATTTCTTTGTATATTATAGCCTTACTTCTTCCTGGACCACTGTCCAGGTACTTCCCTTAAGTGCATGAGAATGGGGAAGAGAATGAACGAAGGAAAGGAAAAGGAGAGGAAGGAGGGAAGAGAAGGGGCTCACAGTGATCAGTTAGGAATACATACTATCGCAAGATATTTTAGATTTGTCTCTTTACTAAAATTGAACTAAACTGAGTCAGTTTTGCTGTGGTTGCTTTTGTTTTACTTTGTTTTGCTTGATTGATGGATTTTGTGCTTTAACATTAGCTACCCGGCCCTGTTATGGTGCCTGTCCCGCGTTTAGTCTACTCATCCATTACGTCAGTGGTTTTCAAAGTGTGATCCTCAGGCCAGGAGTATCACTACCAGCTAGGAACACATTAGAAATGCCAACCTCAGGCCCCATCCCATACATAGAAACAGAAAGTCTGGGATTTTGTACCCAGCAGTTTGGTTCCAACCACCTCTCCAGGAGATTTCACATCTGCCTAGCTTCAAGCACCACTGCTGTATACCTCCATCAGCCTAGCTTTTCTAAAACACCTTTCTCAGCATGCTCCTGTTCCTCTGCTTAAAATACTCAACATTTCCTATTCCATCTTCAAAAAACAATCCAGACTCACTTTAACTTAAAATCCATCATGCGGTCAGAGTCAGGTATTGTTCCCATACTCTAATGTCCCACCAACACATCTTGCTGGCCACACGGAAATTCATTTTTTTCACCTCGTTACTTATGCATATATTATTTCTGATTATTGGAAAACCCTACATAACTTTTTAGATCCAGGAAATTTTTAGTTACTCTTCAAGTTTCCCTCAGTTGTTGCCTTCCTCATTTAGATTTCCCTTGGCCACCCCCACAGTGTTCACCCCAACATGGCATGCTTAGGCATTCTGTCTTTGCTGTGTGCTCTTAGCACTCTATATATGCACCACTGCCACTTTGCTTTTCTAGACATGTTTTTAAATGTCTCTTTTTTTAAAGGAGAGAAGAATAGGCCACCCCAAAATATGCCATTTTGGTATATTGATTCTTTAGAGGCACTTGAGACACAGCCAGTGCAAGGAGAACACTCTGACTCTCCTTTGTCCCCCTGGAAGCAGAAAATAAATCATCGATGTGAAAAGTATCTCCATGTACCAAGAAAGTAGAAGACATTCTTATCACCAGATAGGGAAACCTAGGGCCAAGAAGACTGTATAAATAGACCTTGTTTCTTCCTCACTAATTTACAACCCAAGCCCAAACTCTTTCGTCTATTCTTCATAATGTTATTGTTTCTTTGTTTAAAAGGTACGAGTTCCCTGCTTTGCCATGTCTTTGAGTCTCGTGTTTTTATGGAGGCCCCCATACGTATAAAATTAAATTGTTTTCCTATTAATCTGCCTATGTCAATTTAATTATTAGACCAGCCAAAGAGCTGAGAAAACACACACACACACACACACACACACACACACACACACACAAAATTCTCTCCAACACTTGTTTTAGATAGAAAGTATTTAGACGAAATGGAATTTACCTAATGATGTCTCATTCATTCTTGCATTAGATGTGCCTGGTACCTATAGGGTGAGTAATTGCTTCCATTGAAGAATGATGGGTACATCTCAGTGATCCAAGGATCGCCGGTTGCACAGGTGGCAAACACAAGGCCCGTGGGCCAAATCCGGCCTTCACCTTGTTTTATCTGGCCCAGCACTTTGTTTCTACCCAGCAGCAGCATTGAGCACTTTTTAACTGTTAAGGAATAGTTACATTTGTAGAGTCCTAAATTACATTCGGCCCTTTGAAGGTAACCATGAGGCTGTGGCCTCTGGTGAAAATGAGTTTGACACCCCTGGCCTATTGCATGATCTGAACTTTCCATAATACAGTTATGATCCATAAAAGGAAGATTTTAGACAAGATATTAAGAACAGGTCAACAAATAAAAAGAAAGTGAAAACATGTATGCAAAAAACCATGGATGTTCCAAGTTAAAAATATGGAACAAACAAACTTTAAATTCTCATATGAACTTGCAACAATATAAGAGGCCAAGAGTAAAGCAGGGTCAGAAAACCACAGTGGTAAATTGGCTCAGAAGCTGCGGCTAGTGCAGGGTTTTGCTGATCTCAGTTACTTTTACAGTGTAAATGAAAAGACAAGGTCTTGCCACAGAACTTGTAAGACATTGGAACTGAGAACTCCGAAAACAATAGAAATTGTGAAAAACACACTAAGAGACAAAAGACTAGAAAATATGTTACAGCCAAGAATGAGAGACCCCAAAACAAAAATCTTGTCTGCCTCATCTAGGATTTAGAGTGAAAAAACAATTTCAGGAATTTCTAAGAATAGGCTTCATTCACATACATTTATTTATATTGTGAATGCATTGTGTCAGGAAAACCACAAGCAAAAAAGCAAAAAAGCTAATGAAAAGTGATCACACTTACAGTTTCAGTTCCTATGTGTAAAGAGCTTGGACGTCATCACGGCACAATCTAACCTCAACAACGCTTCTTAGATCCTTCGGAGAACTGAGGTCACAGAGCAAACTGCTGCCTTGAGAACTGAAGAGAAAGGTGGAAATAAAGAACAACAGCTGAGATCAGTTTACCAGCTAGAGTCAGCAATTTGCAAGAACAATTTAAATGTAACTGGGGACTGGTTTAAGAATTAAAAGCCCCTGGAAACCTGGTGTTAAGAGAACCCCCGCACAGTTTCACGGGTTTTATATTCAAGAAACTCCTTAAGGGAAACTACTATACCAGAGCTTTACCTGATCTGGGGGAAGGGCAATAAATTTAGACAACTTCATACACCTCTAGCCTTCCTAGATTACATAAGAGAGAAAAATATATAGTCTAAGCAATGATTTTGAAGATAACACTCCAGGGACTCAGTACAACAACAACGACAAAGTAATAACCTAACTGATATTTAATCATTAGATTATAGAATGCTTTCCATTCCCATTTGAGTGTGTCCCACATTTCTGCACTGGTCTAATTCTCATTCTTTTATTTCCTCTCTCTGATTTAGTTTGTACATTTTCTATTGACTTGTTTTCAGATCATTAATCCTGACATCTGCTGTATTGAATCATTCAATCCAAATATTGAATTTTCAATGCCAGAAAACCTATGCTATTTTTAATATATTTGAATTCTCTGGTTAATTTAAGCATCTTTTAATTCATTTTGCTTACTTTATTCTATTTCATTAACATATTTATAATAGTTATTTTAATGTCTTTGCCTTGCTGAGTTCAATATATATACCATCTGTGGGTCTGACTCTACTGCCTGTTTCTTCTCAAGATTTTTAAGCATACATTTTCTCCCAATTTGTATAACTCATGATTTTTATTTTACACTAAATATTGTTCATAAAAAACTAGAGAGCTTGTAGGTGATGTTATTTTTCTCCCCCCATTTGTAGAAGTGTCTCCTCTTCTCTCTGCCAGGCAAATAGGGTGAGGTGCTCCTTTCATCCATTCAGTTAGGGATTGAGTTAGGTGGGAGCTAGGGTTCATTTATAGATTAGTCTACTTCCATTTCTCCCCTATTCCCTGATGTGCCCCAACACCATCTTTCAATTTAGAGCCCATCAAGTCTCTGCTGCCTCATTTCTCAAAGACAGTGGAATGTTCAATTCTGCACTTCAGTGCTTGAGTATACTTCCTTGGGTTCTTGTTACATGCAGCTTCAAACTCTCCCACGCCAAACTGTGTAGGTAAAACAGTCATGTATATAGGATGTCTCTAGATTCTCACTCACAGTACCAGCTAGAATGGTCTTCCAATCTCTGTTGACTCTACTAAGGGGAAGATCAGTCAGCTGAACTACAAATTCTGCTCAAAATGGAATTCTCGGTCATTTGTTAGTTTTATTTTGCACTCAAGGTGTTTTGCCATCCAAGAAAAACAAACTTTGTGGTCAAATTTACAATGATTATTTATGGTATCTTGGTTTGCAGCATGTTCCAAAAGTAGCCTGTTTTCCACAGTATTACAAATTCTTTTTCTTTAGTTTCTCAAAACAATATATTAAATCCTTGAACTATTTAATCCATCTAGACTTTTATGTATTATGTATTTTATTACATACTGTTAGTACTATTTTATTTGTTATCACAATTTATGCCTATTATTTACCTTGGAAACAGTTATCAAGTATTCTGAAGCAAATATGTGTCCTCATTTATTTAGTATCTATCTTTCCCAACTGACCAGATATCATAAAAATTGATTTATGTCTTCCTCTTATTTTAGCATCCCTAGTCACTCTCACTGCTCATTACAAAGCCAGTATTCTGTAAAGACTTGCTGGGTGAAAGCCTTGAGCTATTGAGCTGAAAATGCACTGTCTAGGTTGGAATTTGGGAAAGCATGGAATATCTTTAATGGGACAGACTTATCTTAACTTCCTGGACAAGTCTTTGCTCACCAACAAAAAAACAACCCAATATGACCATATGTGGAGTCAATTTTCTCTTAATAAACAACTGCATTAATTAATGAGATCAAATTTTCCAAATCACAAGGAAGGTTGTGAAATTTCTATTGAAGTTAAATGTTTCCCAGGGCCACTTCTTAAGCCCTTTGGCTCCAATTCTCTCCTCTGCCTTCACTTGTCCTTTCTTGCACAAATATTTATTGAGGGCTTTGCTATATGCCAATGTCCACGGCAAAACAGTAAGCAAAATTAGACACAGTCATGCTAATGAATGATATGGGGAAGGTGAAATTATTAGGCAAATAGACATAATAAATGCATATTATCACAAACTAAAAATCAGTGGGAATATGTGTGAATATTATTTGAGGTCGTGATATTTGAAAGACTTAGACTAGCTGTATTAGACAACGTTTTCCTTTGACATTTGAGTTGAAATCTAGGAAGCAGAAGACAGAAAGTATTCCAGGAGACTTTCTGTTACAAGAGGGAAGGTAATGCATTTTCAAGATTGAGAGGGCACTGTAGGTGGTCTGTCCATATTTCCTATTGTATTTCTGAGCACCTTCTCTCCTGATTTCTTTCTGTTTGCTTCTAAAGGTTAGCGCCAGTGGTTATCTTCAGGGAACACCCTCATGGTACTGACACAGCTTTGTCATTAGCCATAGAGAAGTTCCTGAGAGTTTATGACCCCCACCAGTTTCCCCCTTAGACCATGAATGACTGGTGTAATAGTAGTGTCTGTGTGTAACGCCACATGCTAATATGTAGAATAATGGAATTGCAAGAAGAGGCCAAAAGGAATCATGGATATTTAATAATAGCAGGCATGATATTTTGAATTTTTAAATATCTGCTAAGCACTGGACTGCCACATGAATAATTTAATTTAATTCATTCATTAACCTAGTGTGATAATAAATATTGTTTCCATGTTTTATAAGGAGAACCAGAGGTTAAAAAAAAGCCTATTTGCACAAAGATTGAGGAGACAGTACATGAAGAAGATGGATTCAATCCTAGCTCTGACTCTAAAACCTGCGTGCTAAGCACTCTGCCTTCTAAACCCTGTAATGGCAGAAACTGAGGCTTTTACAAAAAATCTTCCTGTGACTTTGACCTCAGAAAAGTGCTTTCTATGTCTTTGTGAAATATGAGTCTAATCGGTCATTAATTGGATCAGCTATCTTCTGAAGGCTTCAAATGTTCTGTTTTTAATACTTCTCACTCTTAAAAGTACTCTTATCCAGAAATTTTAGAGAAATATAATAAATCTTATTAAATTTATTTTAAGCGTCCTTTTCCAGAAAACACTTACTTTGTAGAAATTGCTCAAGGGCTTTTCTAGGAAGATAGCCTAGCTAAACCAGGGAAGTTATATGGAATATAAAAAGAGCATAATGGATGAAAATATTAAGGAACTGGGAAAGAATTCAATCTGTTAAATAACAGATTAAAATGCTAAAATATTACTCTGTAATGAATTACTATATCCTTTGAATCCTGCATATCTTTTGATCAGAGTATCTGAAAGACCCTGAATTTATGACTCCATGCAATGAACTTAATACTTCGGAATTTTTCTTTTTAAAGAAGTTTTAAAAGAATAATACAATTACTGCATAGACTCCTTTCTCCCCTCATTTTCTTCATGGCATATAAAACTGTGGCCCATATCAACTGAATGCCCATTTAAGACAACATGGATTAAATTCTTGGAATTTTCTTGCACATGGCATAATTTCAATTTCCTCTTAGGTCACTGCACTCACTGCGAGGTAAAATGACAGATTGGGATCTGTCAATTCAATTCATACAGGTTTAATATTTTGAAGTGTATATATGTAAATTATTTTGTTTCATAGTAGTTTTAGATTTCTAGAAAAGTAACAATATTGTAGAGATTCCATATACATCCCTCACCAGTTTCCTCTATTGTTAATTTCTTACATTATGATGGTTCATTAGTCACAACTAAGAAACCAACACTGACACATTACTAATTAACTAAATTCCACACTTTACTTCAAAAGCATTTCCTCTAATGTCTTTTTCTCTTCCAGGATCCCATCCACCATGCCAGGTTAAGTTTAGTCATCATATCTCCTTAACCTCGTTTGGACTATGACTACTTTCAGATTTTCCTTGTTTTATAAGGAAAATCTTATAAATCTTGCTTTACAGTTTTAAGTTCAGGTATTTTGTAGACTGTTCCTAAAGTGAGTTTGATGCCTTTCTTATGGTTAGTCTTCGAGTTCTAGTTTTGGGAAGGAAGATCAGAGAGGTGAATGTCATTCTCATCAAGGGTACCTACCATCAACATAACTTCTCACTGATGATGTTAACCTTGTACCTGGGAAAGACAGAGTTTTCGTGTTTCTCCAAAGTAAAGTTACTTCCCCCCTTTTCATGTTCTACTCTCTGGGAGCAAGTGACTAAGTGCAGCCAACACCAGGGAGGCATGGAGAGGAGGAGAATGAGCTCTGTGTCCTAAAGTAGAAGTAGCTATATGAATTCTCAATTATTCCATAAAGAAGTTTTGCCTTTTCTCTACCCCTTATTTATTTATTCAATCATTTAAGTATATAGTATGTGCTCATAAATATTTATTTTATACTTTGAATTATAATCTGACACCATGTTAATTTATTTTGTTGCTCAAGTTGTTCTAGCTCTGGCCATTAGGAACTCCTTCTGGTTGGCTCCTGGATCCATTTGACATGCCCCTATACACCTTCCCTCCTTTTGAGCACTTCCTTAATTTCTGGTACTACAGTATGTTCTACCTTTATCTTGTATTTTCCTTCCTTTGGAATCTTTAGAATTGGTCATTTCTGCATGGAGCTCTGATTCCCTTTGTCAGAGTAAACCATAATCTGGGTACTTGATGTGCTCACTGCAAGTCTGCTGTCACTGCTTCTAGGCCCTGTGAACAAAGCTAAGTAAGAAATGTGTACACAAAAATCGGTCCTTATTTCTGTATCTATCCATCTGCATTAAGTTAAGCATGACTTCATACTGATGTCTCCACTTCTAATCCAGTTCCACATGGTTCTTTCTACCTGTGGCTTTCCCTTTCCAAGAGGGAGAAATTAGGCTATCACTATTTATCTGCTATATATGTATATATATACACACACACACACACACACTTTTTATTCTAAAATAGAACTTGCCTTAATATTACAAAGCCTCTTAGCACCTAAGTCATTAAGAAAGGTACGTGGTATTTGCTAAATTAGTAAAAGAATTACAACTTTTAAGTTAAATAAAAATAAGATTTTAGTTATAATTTGATCCTAAAACTGTCTAAGGATACTCAAACACTATTATTTTTTAGTGTTTTATTAGGTGACTTTAATAGCTATACAAAAAGAAGACTACTTCCATTCAGACTGGCCAACCTCCTATCCTAAGGTTTTCTACACATCTTTGCTATAGAAAAATAAAAAGAAGGAAGGCACATTTGGGTAAAATCAGGTATAAGTTGCATGCCAGTTTCTGAAAATACTCCTAAGACAGGTAGCTGGAGGAGTGACAGTCATGTTTCTTCCCCTGGGGTTCCTCTGTTGCATAGGCAAATTTTTCTGAGTTTCTGTAGACTCAAATGCTGCAGAGTAAAAAGGAACCTCATTTATGAAGAAGTGATGGGTATAAAATTATCTAACTGTACCATATCCCACTTCCACAGCTACCCCCAACACTAGCTGAACTCCAGTTACATGCCTCATTGTGTCTGAGATCAGGTGAGCACTTCTTAATGAATTTTGCTGAAAGCAGTTAAGTCTAATCACATTGAACAATAATCAATTATCATAACCTTTTTAGTTGAAGCACAGAATACACCATCAAGAAATTAAATTCTAAAACTTAATTTTAGATATTTCTATAAAACATAATTTTTTAAAAAGAGGAAAAATATGCACTTAAAACCCACTGCTTTCAGATAGCTTGTTCTAAAATTTTTCCATTTTAACTAATAGTCTGCAGCTTGACGTACATGCTTAATTGTCAGCTGAACAAAAAAGGCACCAGGGGACAAGATTACATCACACACCATTATAAACCACCACAGTTTTTACCTTACCTGGAAGCATATGGCTGTAGTCCTGTGTATGGTGAAAGTTCTCTTCACAACAAATGACACAGCGTATGGTGTGCTGAGATGGAGTTGGGGGATTGGAGTTTACGGGCCCAAATGTGAGTCCAACTACAGCATACACTTTACATGAAACATTCATCTAATACTCCAAATCTCACTTTCTAGAAGAGATGGGCTTTTGATTTATTAATGGATTTGGAACTGAAAATAAGTAGAATCTGCAGGATGAAGAGCTTTAATCTTTAATGTTAAATAGAGCTAAGTTAGGAATAGACCCTGATAGATACAAATTTAATTATGTGGGGGGCTGGTTTGAACTTTATTTTTATGAAGAAAGCATAAGTAAGGAATAGAATTTCAATTGATTATTTTATAGACTAACTTAATTATGTTTTTAACCATTCTTTTTCTTTTTGTTTGGAATAACAGAACATTTTGTGACCTATAAAGCAATCTGATTCAGTAGTGGGAATAAAAATACTGACAAGAACAACTTAATGTTAGATATAAGTTGAAACTTTATTAGTAAAGTTTAGTTGTCAAGAAAATATGCTTTGGTGTATTTGCACCAAGAATATGAAGATGTATTTTCTTTATAGATTGTTGTTAAGAATATATATACATGGTTATAGTGTACATTATCATTCAGTCATTTATTATCAATTCCTCCATTTCATCTCAACTCTAGCAGAGATCCTTTTTCTTCCTTTTTTTGTATAGGTATCAGTTTTTTCCCCATATATTCTCATATACTCCCTGTGTGTCTGGACAAACTGACCTCACCTTCAGCTGCTAAATTGAACCCAACTGAACTGATGATAGTAATCCCACCCCCTATCATCAGCAATTGGTTTAAGAATGGACAAATGATGCCCCTTGGTCTAATAGGATGTGAGAAAAGATTTTCTGGGAAACTGTGACATCATAATTCCTCTATCTTCTGGAAATTTTTAATAACTTTTGTTCATTCTGCTTTATTGTCATGAATTCATCTGAAGTCTGGAATTTATTGTATGGTCTTAGTAACAATCTCATGATGAAACCAACACATGGAAAGAGACCGAGGCAAAAATGTTACTGGGGAAAAAGAGTCACTGAGTTTATTGAGTTATTTTAGCCAACAAATAAAAACTTGATATCAAGTTTATAACTTAAAACAGTTTTAATGTGACATTAATTGTTCACGAACGTATCTAAATGCCAGAATGAAAGTAATTTTTCTAAAAATGACAAAGTTTTTCACACAGGTATTTCTCTTCATTTTTTTCTCTCAACTACTTGGGAGATCAGAGAATGGGTCTTTTAAATTATTCTACAGCTTGCCTTTTCTTGTGGCTTTCCCTCTTATCACAGATAGATATCAAGATTATGTGTATTCTTGATGCCAGAATGTGAAAAATTAATTTCTGCTGAAAACTGAACTTTGAACTTTCATATCTCAAAACTTGAAAGTTGAAATTTTATCACTTCAGCTTAAGAAAATTTCTAATAGCTTTTTATCACTTACAGTGATGTCTCCAAAACAAGTCCTTCTGTCACAAAAACGGTAATATTCTGTTTTTGCTTCCAGGTATTATCATAAACTTGATGTACACAAGTCACTGAAATCTGAGAACTCAAAGATTTCTAAATATTAGTTCTACTGCATAATGCAATTCCTATTTGTGAAAAGATGAAGTATTATTTGAAATCCAATATATCATGGTTTATTTTGATATTAATTTGAATTAATCTATCTTGCTGTCATGAGACTATTGATATATTGTTTATGCTGACAGTTCTTTATTGACTTCATCATACATCAAATCTATGCACCACAGCAACCTATTTGTGGGTTTTAAAATAAAATATCTCTGTATTGAAGTATTAAAATGCAAAATATTCTTCTATGTGCTGGAGAATAATAAAGTTGATACTAAGGAACAAGTATGCAGAAATGAGAATAAGACAAAGTCCTTGTCAGCAAAAGAGATAATATGTGAAGATGGGGAGGAAATCTGGACAACAAACAATTCAAAATAAGGAATAAACTGGGTTTGTTTGTGCATGGGTATGTGTTTATTTTCATTTTTTCTTGGTTTTGGGGTAGAAGCAGCTAGATTTTAGGTTTTGAATAAATAAGTAATATTTTATATATTGTGTTCATTTTAAGTAATATCACATTGGAGTGTTTATGAGTGGAATGCCCTGGTTTGGACATAAAAATACTTCTAAGGTTCCAAAAAACAGTGTAGAAAAACATAGAAAATGGTAAAACTTTTAGTTGGTATATTTTTGCCTAGTAGTTACAGAAAAGGGCTTCATTAAATTTCCTCTTATTACATGACCTTCAACCCTCCGAGGTGATTCTTGAAACTTATTTTGAAGAAAGCATTAAACAAGATTTATGTACATTTTTTGCTTTAAATTGTATTTTTCTTAATCAAGAAGTTTTTTTCTCCCAATCACAACCAAATTTTGAGATTTTCTTACCAAATGTTGCATGTTGCAAATGCAATGCTTTCATAAGGTTAATGCTCTGCTTTTTTTTTTTTTTTACCAAAGAATATTTAGACCTGTTGGTAATTTCATAATAATAAAACCTATGTATAAGGCAGCAACTGTATATATACAAAGAATCTAGAATTGCTCTTACTAATTCATTATTTGTGTCAAAGCAGTTTTACAAATGAGGTCAAATCTTTTTCCATATCTGGAAAGTGTGTAGTTCTTTTAAATTTTGTTTAATATCTTGAACATGTTCACTAGTTTCATAATTCTCATTTTAACCACTGATTTATGTTCATAGTTGAAAGCACAAAGGTAAATGGGAAAAGAAACTCATACAAAAATTAATTAGGTAATTCACTATGGCAAGGAATTAGTTTAAAGGTAATCCCATGATTTTAGATCAAACATTAAATTTAGTATAAATTGTGGAAGCATGAAGACCTGATATGTTAAAGTAAATGTTGATTTTTTTAAATAATTATTTTCAACCACAGTTTGCATTCAATACCATTCTGCACCAGTTTCAGATGCACAGCAAAGTGGCCAGGAAACCATGAACTCTACAATGCGGTCACCTTGCTGTTCCAAGCACCCACCTGGCCCCATACCTTGTTATCTCGACATTATTGATGATATTTTTCACACCTCAATTCTCATCTCTGTGGTTATTCTGCAGCTATGAACTGGTACTCCTTGGTCCCTTTACCTTTTACACACAGCCCCCCAAACCTTTACCCTCTGAGAGCTGTCAGTCTGCTCTCTGTATCTGTTGTTTGTTTGTTTATTCTGTTGGTTCTTATGTTGACTAGTTCATTAAAAATTATATAATACGGATATATTCATTTCTTAGGAAATCATAATAGCTAGCTCATCACTTGCCAGAACTTCAGTGTCTAAAGCCCAGTACTGTTGGTAAAATTAATTAATTTATTCTAGAATTATCATTATTGAATAATATTTATTGAACACTTTCTCTATGCCAGGCATTATTCTAAGCAGCAGGTGGCATATATATACATAGAGTGGTAAACAAAATATCATCCATACTATCATAAAAGATATAATCTAATGGGGAGAAGACAAAAAATAAAAATAAACTAAAGAGAGTAAGATACAGAATGGCATGCTTCATACTGATGGGTTAGATATGGCCTCTAACAGAAATGAAATGAGAGTACAAGTTATATACACATCTGAGTAAAAAGCATTTCAAGGAGAAGAAATACTAAATACAAAGATTCTGAAGAAGTATTAATGTTTTACTCAAGAAAAAAATAAGGCTATTATAAATGAAGCCCAGTAAGCAATACAGGGAAAGTGGTAGAAGACACAGAAAAATAACTGGGAGCCAGATTATATATGATCTTTCAATAAACATGATAAGTTCACTGAATTTTACTGTAAGGAAAGGGAAGCTATTGGACTATTTTAATGAGAATAACATGACCTCATTGACATTTTGATTTTGAAAGAATTCTGGATGCTGTCATGGAGAAAAACCTACCGATAGTAATGAATGGAAACAGGAAGATCAGTTAGGAGACCAATGCAATAATCCAAGTGAAGATTATTGTGAGTAATGGTGGAAAGTGGGGAGTAATTCAATTCCAGAAATGCTTTGAAGGTAAAGACAATCTATTGCTCCCCAAATTAATTGATTAACATTAAAAAATAAGTTTTTCTGCATTTATTATACATACTATTTATAAATCCTTTAAAGAGTAAAAATTTAAATCTCTACTCCCTACCAATTTTTATACCTTAGAACACATACCAGATTTACTTTGTGGCTTTTTTTGTTTCCTTCAGAACCCCAATACGAATACAAATCCTTATCTGATTCTCATAAGAACAGAATTGGGTCTGCCCATTCACTTAAAATAAAATACACTGTCAGTGTAATAGTACTAAAAACAAAAAAGAGAGAGAGAGAAATATAGGAGGAAGGAAGGAAGGAAGGAAGGAAGGAAGGAAGGAAGGAAGGAAGGAAGGAAGGAAGGAAAGAAGGAAAAGAAATTAGGTATGAAGTAAAACTGACTTCATTTGCAGGTGAACTAATCATTTTTATAGGAAATCATATGGGCTCTATAAGAGATTTACTAGAAATAAGTGAATTTAGCAAGTTTTTAGGATACAGGATTAGTACATAAAAATCTATTGTATTTCTATACACTAGTAACTAACACATGAAAACTGAAATTATAAAATCAATACCATTTACATTAAAAATATGAAACCTAGAAGTCATCTGATAAAATATATACAAGGTCTGTCCAGAAGATATCCAGCATGTAATATGAAAAATGGAAACATTTACTGAAAATGCAAGACACAAAAAACATTGTACATTAAGACAATGACACCTCAGTCCCCTTCAAAGCAGGCACCTTGGGACTTCACATACTTTTCTCAGTCACCATCTACTGCCCCACCATATTTTTCTGAATCTCATCATTGGCCTGAAATCTCTTTCCTTTCAAAGGATGATAGGGTAAAATTGAAGGTGCTTTTAGTTTTGGGAAAGACCAGAAGTCACAGGGCACCAAATCTGGGCAATAGAGGGCTGAGTCATTAGGGTGATTGGATGGTTTACCAAAAAACTCTGTGCAGGAGATGTGGTGCATGAGCAGGCTCCTTATTGTGATTAAGCTGCCAATTCCCAGTTGCCCATAGCAGGAGCCTTCTAAATCACCCAAATAGTTTCCATGGAGGAATGTTCAAGCTTAATACAAAATTTGATGCAGATTCATTGTTCTACTCACTCAGTCATTTTGAATGTGACAGCCACACAGGACACATGCTCACCCAATGCCATCTACTGACTAGTACAGTGAAGTCATTGTTCACACATGCACATCCCAGTCCACTCTCCTTGGCTGTCAGGTTACATTGGTGTTGTGCAAACTGCTCTCATTATATTAACAATGGTTGGACTTTTTCTAGACAGACCTTGTATAAAACCTGTACATTAAAACAGCAAGATATTTCTGAGAGAAATTAAGGACCTCCTAAGAAAATAAGGAGAATTCATTTATTTTTATGTAAATAACAAGCTAATTTTAAAATTAATCTGAAAATGCAAAGAACCTAAAATAGCCAAAACTGCTTTTAAGAAGAAGACAATTTTTAGGGCCCTAAAACTAATGCGTAATGATGGATCCATGTCATTATAAATTTGTCTAAACCCATAAAACATAAAATATCAGTATAAAGTATGTAAACTATACAATGTAAACTGTGAACTCTGAATTATAATAAGGTATCAATGTAAGTTTATCTATTATAATAAATGTATCATTCTGGTGGGAGGTACTTATAATGGGGAAGGTTATGCATGAACTACTAGGGTAGGAAATAAATGGGAAATTCTTGTATGCCCACTCAATTTTGCTGTATACCTAATAATACTTCAAAAGTAAAGTCTTAAAAAAATGGAAAGTTTGATGTCTAAAACTACTTCATTTCAAGTCTCATAATAAAGGCACAGTAATTAAGACAATATGGTATTGGCATAAAGATAGACAAATCAATGAAACACAATACAGTACAGAAACAAACACACAAATAGATATGGAAAACTGGTTTTTGACAAAAAGGTAAATTAAACTCAATGGAAAATATACCCATGTGCAAAAGATTTAATAAAGGGTGCTAAAATAATAGGCTTTTTTTGAGTCTTTCATTTCTTAAAAGTAACCAGCTTAAAATAATCAATATCCCCCAAAGAACATATTTCAGGGTAGCAAAACTCTATTCCCTTCACAGTCACTAAAACATTTATGTTAATTGAATTTTACCTAAACAAACCTTAGGAAGAATGATCAGTTCCGATTTGACATTTCTCTTATGTTAACCACAGAAGGCTATGCATTCTTTGGATTTAACAATAGTTTTGAGCTAATTCAGAAATATGGACCCAGCAATACCACTGTTGGGATAATACCCTAAAGATCCTGAAATACCAGTTCAAAAGAACCCATGCACCCCAATGTTCATAGCAGCACAATTTATAATAGCCAAGTGCTAGAAACAACCTAAGTGCCCATCAGTAAATGAGTGGATCAAAAAACTATGGTACAGCTCTGACTGGTGTAGCTCAGTATATTGAGTGTGGGTCTGCAAACCAGAGGGTCACCGGTCTGATTCCCAGTCAGGGCACATGTCTGAGTTGTGGGCCAGGTCCCCAGTTGGGGGCACTTGGGGGGCAACCACACATTGATGTTTCTCTCCCTCTCTTTCTCCTTCCTTTCCCCTCTCTCTAAAAACTAAATAAATAAAACCTTAAAAAAAACTATGGTACATTTACATGATGGAATACTATGCAGCAGAAAGAAAGAAGGAGCTCCTACCCTTTGTGATGGCATGGATAGAACTGGGGAGCATTATGCTAAGTGAAACAAGTCAGGCGGTGAAAGAGGAATACCATATGATCTCACCACAAGTGGAACCTAATCAACAAAACAAACAAGCAAACAAAATATAACCAGAGACATTGAAATAAAGAACAATCTGACAGTAACCAGAGAGCAGTGGGGAGAGGGATAATAGGGGGTTATGGGGGGGCCATCAAGGAACATGTATGAAGGACACATGGACAAACCAAAGGGGATGGGTTTGGGGTGAGAAGCAGGGATGGGTGAGGTTGGGGGGCATGGTGGGGTGAAAATGGAGACAACTGTACTTGAACAATAAAAAAATAAAGAAAAGAAAAAAGATATATAAAGCATATTAAGCAAATCTAATTATTTCTATCTTATATTTTATTTAAATAATTAATTAATAAGGAAACCAGCCTGGGTTGTAGATCCTTTAAAAAGCTGGGAGTATATAAGGAATTGAAGAAATGTTAGGATAAGATTTCTGTGTCCGACGTGGAAGTTTTTGTGTCACTGGTTTCTAGAGGGTAATCTTTAGTGTCATTTGCTCTTCCGGACAGACATTATTTGTTTCTCATCCAGACACTTATCCACAAGTTAAGCTCTTATCTCTTCAGACTCAAGAACTGCCTAGTCAACAGATAGTCAAGACCAGAACTGCACTGAAAGAATATCAATTTTTCTTGGCTGTTTCAATTTGAAATAACTTTTTGACAATTATATATAACAAACTTCTGGATTTTATCAGGCTTCCATTTATTTAAGTAGCCCAACTGTCTGTATTATTTGTGGCTGGCTTGTCAATCACATAGTTTTAGCACATACTTAGCACTGTGAATTCCAAGACTTTATAGAAGAAAAAAAGTCTCCAAGAATTAAAGTAAACTCTACAGAGATAAAGTAGACCAACTTTTTAAAAAATGGTATGGTTGATTTGGTAAACCATCAAAAAAATTGATTCCAAAGCCAAAAAAATTGTATTTTGGAAAATCTCAATAATTTGGATTATCACGTGGTCTCATTCATCATTTGAAGCACAAAATGAATAAATGTTTTCACTTGTTAGTGACAAGCTAAAAAAATTGCTTCACAACATAGGTTCAAATGATAGTTATGACTTCTGTTCTATTCAAATTATAAAATTTCATTTCTAGAATAGCTTTTTCCTATAGTAATCTAAATTCAGGGCTTTTACTTAAATTACTAAAGCTTCCATACAATCTCAATGAAGCTTTATGTGAGAATTAGATAAAATAAAAGAAATTATTTGAGAGGATTACAGTTTTAAAATGGTCCATTCTTAGCATATGAATATTCTTTCTTTATCACCATATCATTTGTATGATGTTATTATTATAACACATTTTAAGTAATAATTTGGTTCAATTTATTGGATACTAATTACATTCCATTAATGTTCTCTAACCTACATTATATTCTAACACCAGAAAATATGGAACATTATAATGCTTAAAGACTTCTCTTACTGTTCTATGCTGTGATTTTTTTTTTATCTTCACCCAATTTCCTCTTAACCTTGGTCTTAATGTAAACATCATGGACAATTTTTATGTTCTTGCCCAGGTCCTAAATACAATGTGAAATTATGTCAATATTTCTAACATCCTTACTGCCACCCAATCCACATTTCTTTCTTTTTCCAGTTGCTAAACTCTCATGGTGCCTGGTGGGTGAATACAGAATACAATCATCAGACCCTGGCCATACCACTCTATTGCGGATTGATTTCATATTTTGTAATTCTTGTTATCATCATAAAAAATGTGTTTGACTTTGTCTCATTTCTTCAGATTGTTTCCACAAAGATATATTAATAGTTGCTAATCATTTCATTATCCTGTCAAAAAACACACTTTAATAAAGGCCTATTTGTCTAATGAAAAGCAGCACCTCTCATAAAAAGTCAGGTTTATTAGTTATTTAGGGCTGCTGTAACAAACGATGACTAGCTTGGTGGCTTAAAACAACAGAAATGTATTTTCTCTCAGTTCTAGAAGCTAGAATGTGACAGTAGAACCATGCTTTCTCTGAAGGCCCTACAGAAGATGTTCTGTGCCTTCTTTAGCTTCTGATGTTGCCAGCAATTCTCTGCACCCCTTGGCTTACTGAAGCATGGTGCAAGCTCTGCTTCCAGCATCACGAGGCCTTCTCCCTGTGGGTTTTCTGTCTGTGTCCTTTCTCCTCTTCTTATAACATCACCAGTCATATAGGATTAAGGTCCACCCTAAATCTGTGTGACCTTATATTGGCTTGATTACAGCTGCAATGATTCCACTTCCAAATAAGACTACATTCACAGGTACCAGGGGTTAGAATTTTGACATACCTTTCAAGAGTATACAGTTCAATCCACAATACCAGGTGTTGTACCACAGCCATCCAGTTCTTCCCAGATGGTTAGACAGACTCTCATCCAAAATATTGGGAGGCATGAAGTTTAAGTTGCACATCAACTGCACTTTTCATAATACAAAGTGATTATTCTTTCACATACTTTTTTAAAATGCAGACATGTATGGTCTTTGCTCTCAATATTAGAACCATAATGAAGGAAAATTAAAGGAGGTATGCCACCAGCATTGCACTGAAAGAATACCAATAATCTGCCTCATGCATCATCTGCAAAATTGTCAGGTAAATTTTAACTCCAAAATTTTTGTTTTAGTGTTAGTAACTAGAAGCAGAATAAACAGTCTGATTTGCAGTTGGCTTGCTATGCTTATGACATTAGAGTATTTGAAAAATATTGTTGGGAAGCAAAAAATAAGAAAATTTAATATGGAAGTTATTGATGCAGTCTCAGGAGGAATAGGTTTTCAAACAATAGATGCATTTTATTGCTGGTTTTAATATTCACTACATTTTCAGCAGTCTTTCTGTATAAATATTAAAGATATCTTAAAGAGTAATTTATATGCAAATATATGGATATTAAATATCACATGATTATAAAGCTATTAGATACTGTTTTTAAGCCTACAGAAAAAAACTAATTTGTGCCTAATTCACATTTTTGATATTTCAGTAAGGGTTCAGCTTAATTTCACCTTTGCTTTATGAGAAAATAATTTGCCAAGCATATTTATCTTGTGAAGAAATTGCCCTGCTTATGTGACAAATTGTATACATATTCCTTATAGCCTGGAAACATTTACATATTAATAATTGATATGCTAATTATAAATCATTCTTAGCTGTTAGTTAAATTAAGTTTTCTAAGTTTCACTTCTATAGAAACTGTCTAGTTCAAGGCTGAGTATAGCATGATAGTGGGTACTATAAAACAGCATTTCTATGTAAGAAAAATCTTTTTAATTATTTGAATAGACCTATTCTTATTTTACATGAAACAACTTAGAACATAATGTTCCCTTTATCAGACACTATTCCTAATTGGTAGTTTGTTCACATTTTGAAAAGCAAAATGTGAGTAGGTTGATACTAAGGTTGATGCTTTTTACAAATGAGTGGAAGATGACTCCTGGAACACCAGAGAATTTTTCTTATGCAGTGTGGATACAGTTTCATTGGTTCACATGAAAACAGTCAGGTCATTGTACCAGACTGGATTCTGTTGGCACAAGGAAGGGGCTGGAGATGTGCATGTCTGACGTTGTTCAACAGGATTCAGGGAAATCTGGCTGAATCTATTACAGAAATTAATAGAGCAGAACATGAGTCCTCAAGGAATCAAACAGCTAGTGGTAGTTTCTGGGAATAATGGAGAGAATGCATGCCCCAAAATGCTGGGAGAAAAATTGACTTTGTGATTCAAGTATTTCCCAGGGAAGCAGAGCAGATCACAAACCTGAGGCCTAGACAAACTCCTCTGATAACATGATTGCCACTTTCCCCAGCCCTTGCTTCCTCCCCCATCCTGACAGGCCTTAAAAGACTTCAACCAAATTGGAATAAATACTGACAACTGCCACCATGCTAGATGAGGCATGGGTCAGCATGTCATCTTAATGTGCACCTCACGTGATTATATGGATCCATTTTATACAGTTATGATATCACAAATTCCTCAGATTTACACAATAGGAATGTGATTAATGTCTGTTACTTGTATTTTAGATGTAGATCTTCTGATTGACTAATTAAACAGGCTTAATTAGTGAGGAGCACTTTAGCTTTGGGTTAGCACTATTAGTAACAGAAAGGTAACTGTTATTTGACCACTTGATTTAACATAGATTTTTTTTTACCCCAAATGGTCCTTCTAATTTATGAAAGCAGTTCTCTTGAAAGATTGAACTATGATATAATTGAATAAAATATAAATATTTATATACATGATATAGGTTACATATATTTGGTGTGCTTATACTGGTATTTTACTATTGAGAGGCTATTCCAGTAGTGGTTGTGTCGTATAGAGATTACAAAGACCGGGTGTAGGATGGCTGCTTCTGGAAACCCAAGATCATACTCAGGGAAAATGGAAGTGCCAGTTTTTGAATGCGTGATTCAGAACTGAAATTTAAAATCTCTATCAAATCTTTAAAAGGCTCCTTGTTTTGTTTAGCTACAACAGAGAAAACACTGAGTCTGATCATAAAGGTTACAAAGTTGCAGGGCCATTTAAATGTGGAACTTCTATAGGTCTCTTGACTGACATGAAGGCATAAGGTGAAAAGGGGGTCACTTTGGTAAAAATAGGTAAGATCAACAGATCTGAATCCCTAAATCATCCCAAATCTTCTTTCCTTACAGAAGCAGCCATTCCATTCATGAGAGAGTCAACATTACTGTCCATAAAATCTTCCACTTGTCCCAAGGATGCCTGATTCCCATATGGACCTCTCATTGCCAAGGGACCCAAACAAGAGATTTTTCTCCTATCATAGCCCCAGTGGAGAAGTAAAAGACCTACTCTGGGAAAAGATGGCCTTCACCCAAAAGAATTGCAGAAACTTGCTAATGTAAATATCACCAAGGTAAACATGCCAGGGGCAAGGGAAGTACCCAGACCTTCCAGGAATTATTGGAGGTTGTCTCTGAACTGAATCGAATTCTTAGAGGCCCAAACTCCCCTATGATTCCCTGGTCAGATTAAGTGGCTTTGGAAGTTAGTTTAAAAATGTGGACAGAGTCTGAACCATCTGACAAGACATCTGGTAGCATTATGGCCACATGTTGTGCTTCTTTCCTTGGTCCTAGAATACACACTTGGTAACTAGAAGAATCCCTAGATTTGTTCTTGTGCCGTGAGGATTATGGTAAGCTTGTCAAGTGGAAGCCATTCAGTCACACCTGTACCAAGATAGTAAATTCAAAGCAATGCTTTATCCAAAGAAACTGGCAGAAATTAATGCTATTATCCAATAGTACATGGAAAATTTGGTGGTGATAATTACTACTACATGCCCATTAACTTACCTTTTTGGCTAATATAATACAAAGCCAGACAGGCCTTTCAACATAAATGACTAAATATTATTACAAACTTAATCAGTTTTTACCAATCACAGCTGTGGTAAAAAAAAAAAAAGCATATTTAATGGATATAATCAATATATCCCAATACACTTATGTTTCTGTCTTTAGACTTCCATCAAGAAAGATAATCATGCTCAGAAACAGCTAAACACTTTGCTGCCTTACCTCAGGACATGTCAGCTCCTCTGCTTCTGCTCCTGCTGTAATCTAGAGGGACCTTGACTCTCTGTTATTCCTCAGAATACCACTCTGGTCCATTATATTGATGATGTTATGCTGATTGTCCTGTAAACAGGATATGACATACTCTCTAGCTGCCTAATTTAGTAAGACACACAATGCAAGAGGATATGAAATGAACCCTGTAAAAGTTAAGGGGTCTGATGCATCTGTACGGTTTGTAGGAAAGTGGGTATGTCCAGATGTTCCTTCTAAAGTGAAAGGCAATTTACACCATACCCTATGAGGAAAGAAGTGCAATGTGTGTTTTGATTCTTAAGATAACTGAAGAAAACATGTACCACCGGTGACTAATCTCTGACCCATTTACCAGCCAGTTTAGCATGGGGTTTGATGGAGAAAGGACCCATAGTGGGCCCAAACTGCAGCACAAGTTGACCCTGCCAATCAGGCCTTATGACAATCCCTGCCACACCCAATGGCAATGGAAATATCAGTGGAAAAGATGCTACATGAAGCACCTGGCAACCTAGAGTGAATTAAAGGGTAGGATGCAGATTAAGGACATGCCTTCTTCTGCACAGTTATCAGGTTGCTGCTGCAGCCGGGCAGAGACTGGCTTGGACTGTAAGTGGTAAATTCAAATTAACTATTTCTCATGGCCTGGGTGTTATGTGATCACTGAATGATGAAGCTGATATGAGCAGCAGCATCCCAAGCTTAAATGAAAATATGTATGAGGAAATGAATACATGTTATGTTTTATCACTTTAAAAACATTTCACTCCCTTTTGACATTACTTTGTTATGATTGATACATTTCTCTAATCAAAAGAAAATAAGGTAAAAGGAATTCATTAAGAACATTCAACTTTTTGAAGAGTGTAGACACATTATAAGTATCAATTCATATGGCACTGAAACAAAAAAATAGTCTAAGGGCGCCACCAAAGAGCAGATGGTGATGCAAAAAATAACTGGGATCCTTCAAGTGCCTTTTGACATGCATTCTCTTCCTTTCAGTAACAAAAAACTGCACACATAGAATTTCGTATCTGGCATATTTACCTATTCATTTATTACTGAGAGAGAGAGAGAAAGAGAGAGAGAGAGCATGCACCTGAATAATAAACAGTGGATTTTAAATGTTTCTATGTCTTTGTATGTATGGACTGATAAAGGAAATGCTTAAAATTTCACTGATTCAGTCTCTTCATCTCTAAATAGGGAAATAGTTTAAGTTAATAATTCTAAAAAAAAATATTGATGTTACTCACAAATTTAATGACTTCTGTCCAAAATTTTCCCTAAAAGTTAACAGAAGTTTAAGTGTATTGTCTTAATGATGATTAATTAGACTAGTGATGCTTAACAAATATTAATAATATTTAAAACTATTTAATGGAATTCAATTTGATTTAACAACCCAAGTGTTCTGTTAACCATGAAAAAAAGATGTTCAATGATGCTAGGTGGGTTCACTTTAGAGGTTTAACCAGTTTTATCTAGTTTTTTGAATTTAAAAACATGAGAATTCTTAAAATTTTAGATATTCTCAGCTTGGTTTAAAAGAGCAAAGACACTAAGCCTCATTTAATGAGGCTTAACTAAGTTTAATGAAGCTTGAAAATTTTAATAAAGTTTAACTTTTAATGGAACATAAGACCTCCTTTCTATTAAGATTATGAAGATTTTTCTTAATATCTGGAAAGTACCTTAATTCCTAAGGCAATTATGAATACAATGAAAATCTATTGATAAATCAAGATGACTTCTAAAGGATGTGATATGCCTGTATCCTTTTTGGACTGGAGGGAAAAAGCACATCAGGGAACTGTAATTGTGAGTATTCCAATAAAACAGCAGATAATATAATAGACTCTTAGAATTTTAAGAAACTTCTTCTGCCATTTAATTTGATCATATATCCACAGAATCTCTCTATACTTTATGCATGAAATGCTGTCATTTAGCTGTAACTTTGAACAACACCTGTGATGGGCTTACTACTACTTTACTCTATAATAAAGTATCACGATGGACTTTTCACCAACCTTTTATGGACAACTAATTATTTTACACTGAGATACAAAATGGTATTATGAAGCCAGACTGACTTTCTTTTGAATATTGACACCAGTAGTTACCAGTTGCTTTTATACACATAACTAGTAATAAAACAGAGTACTTAAAAACATGTAACAGTGATAAATTGTGACAGTCAGAAATTACAGTCACACCATAGTACTCATTGGCTTTAGAACTCATCAAACCCTGTACTCATGTTTTGAAGAGAAAAATATGTTTCAGCAATCTGTTTGCTTGGGATTCATCGCACTTGCTGGAACCTGCGTGAGTCACAATGCCATCCTACAAGAGAAAATGCTTCATCTCTCATCCTTTGCTTGGTACTGGTTGCTTTCAGTACCTATTAGTTTCAGCACTGGTTGATTTCAGCACCCTTCAGGCCTTTTTCAGAACCAATTAACCAGGAGACCTAGGTATCACAGTGTATCAACCACCCAGCCATTCTTTTGACATTGTTTCTGTAAGTACTGACTCTGACTAATATGTAGCTAATAGATAAACAGCATGTTTGCATGAGAATCCTAGGAGCTAACTTCAAAATGTGTAGACTCCAACATTCAGGCATCCTAGCTCTGGGAGATTTGTTGACCCTCAACAGTGGAGTCAGGATGACATGAAGCCAGGATGACCAGAAGCCAGGATGACTAAACAAGGATGATGCACACCAGATCATCACTGTCCTTATTGGAATGAACTGTGCACATCTGCAGGTAGAGAACATTTCAAACCCCTTCCTTGATCTCTTTTTTTGTTCCCTTCTCCCTCTTTGTAAAAACCTTGGCCACTATGAGGATGAAGGATGAGCTTTGAGACATGAGTCCTCCATTTTCCAGACTGTTGGCAACATAAACCACTTCCCTTTACCTCAGCACCTGCCTCTGGAGTATTGGCTTCCATAGCTGCAGCCAGCCAGACCTGTGTTTCGGTTACAATGTCTTCTAGACTTAAGACTGCCTAAGTTTACACTGAAGCACGAATGCTTATTAACTGTAATGCCTTAGGAGTGTCATCTAAACCTCTCTGAGCCTTGATGACTGAAGAAGATTTAAATGTCTTCATGAAATTGTTGTGTGGCAGTGTGCACTGCTAGTCAATTTGAATAAGGGTTATTTGGGAATTCTCTTTACCATTCTCATACATTCTAGATATTAGAGAGTATTTCAAAAATAAAAAGCAAAGCAAACATCATAAAAATAAAATGCAGCTCTCATGACATCACAATTGTGTTTTGATTTTGTCTTAGTCTATTCTGTAAATCTCACTTTTTAATTGGAGTGTTTAATCTACTTAAATTTAATGTAATTATTGACTGATTTTGTTAATTTTCTTGGTATGTGTTTTCTAATTTCTCCTCTGTTCTTTGTTCTTTTGACCCTTTTTTCTGCCTATTTAGAATGAGTATTTTCCATTTTTTTCATTTCATTTTGCTCCCTTCATTGTTTATACGTGTACCTTTTTGTTTAATGTTTCAGCATTTTCTCTAATGACTAAAATAGTATTCTTAATTTATCACAGTCTTTCTTGAATTAATATTAAACCAATTTATGTATAATATATGATGGTTATAAAAGTAGTCTTCCCTGTTACTCTCTTGCTATCCTTTTTGCAAGTTATGATGCAATTTATCACTATGTGTGTTATAAACCTCACAACATGTTACTATTTGTACTTTAAACAGATTGTTGTATTTTGAAGAAATTAGAAAAAGGTATTTTATATGTATTTATTTACCATATATAGTGATCTTCCATCCTCCCTAGCTCTACCAATCCAACTCGTATTATTTCTGTTTAGGCTGAAGGATTTCCTCTAGCATTTCTTGTAGCACAGAACTGTTGGCCTCAAGTCCTATTGCTTTTGTTTATCTAAAAATGTCTCCATTAAACCTTTACTCTGAAACAATATTTATGCTGGATGTATAAATCTAGGTTTATAGTTGCCTTCTTGCTTTTGTTTTTGGAGAAATCTTTTTGTTTTTAGGGTTTTTCTTTTTCAACCACTTTAAAGATGTCATTTTATAATTGTTGGTGTGCTTTGTTTATAATGAGAAGTCAGCCACCACATTTAACTTTCCTGGCCTTTCCTCAGTAAGTCGATTTCTTATGATTTTTTGGCAGATTTTCTTCTGTCTGGCTGAACCAGGCAAATCGGTTGCTCCAGGACTGTTCTGGGACTTACTGTTCACATATTACCCAATCCTCTCTATAGGAATCACTTCATCAAAACTTTATTCCATCAATTGCTCTCCAATAATCCCATAGATAAGAATGGTTTTTCTATTTTTTTAGGTTCCCCTTTGTGCTAACACAGGAGTGAAAGCTATTGATATCTTTTTATATCCCAATCAAAAATGAAATCCCCTGTCACCTGGTTCTAACGATGTTGTACCTATAAAGTTTTTCTTCTGATATCTTTGTTCTTATTTTCAGTTCTTTATTGGTGCTACAGTTGGGTTGCTGAAAATCCTCTTTAATTTTTTTTTTTAGTTGCAGTTGACATTCAATGTATTATTAGGTTTATGTGATAGGACAGTGGTTAGACACTTACAGAACTTATGAACTGATCCTCCTGATAAGTCTAGTATTTCTCTGATATCATACATAGTTATTACAACATTATTGACCATATTTCCTATGCTGTACTTTACACAACCCTGTGACTAATTTGTAACTTCCAGTTTGTACTTCTTAATCCCTTTACCTTTTTTATCCAGTGCCCAAACTCTCCTCCCACATGGCAACCATCAGTTTGTTAGCTGTATCTGTGAGTTTTTTTCTGTTTTGTTCATTTATTTTGTTTTTTTAGATTCCACATATAAGTGAAATCATATATTTGTCTTTCTCTATCTAACTTATTTCACTTAGCATAATACCCACTAATCCATCCATGTTGTCGCAAATGGTGAGATTTCTTTTTTTAAGTTTATTTTACTGATTATACTATTACAGTTGTCCCATTTTTCTCCCCCCATCCCCTTCTGCTCTGCAACCCTCCCCCCACATACCAGCATCTCCTCTTCATTCATGTCCATGGGTTATACATTGGCTTCTCCATTTCCTATACTATTTTTAACCTCTCTATTTTGTACCTACCAATTGTGCTTCGCAATCCCTGTACTTTCCCCCCTTTCTCCCCCTTTCCCTTCCCTGCTACCAACACTCCATGTGATCTCCATTTCTGTGATTCTGTTCCTGTTTTAGTTGTTTGCTTAGTGGTTTTTTTTTTTTAGGTTCAGTAGTTGATAGTTGTGACTTTGTTGTCATTTTACTGTTCATATTTTTTATCTTCTTTTTCTTAGATAAATTCCTTTAACATTTCCTATAATAAGGGCTTGGTCATGACAACTGCTTTAACTTGACCTTATCTGGGAAGCACTTTATCTGCCCTTCCATTCTAATTGATAGCTTTGCTAGATAGAGTAATCTTGGATGTACATTCTTGCCTTTCATGGCTTTAATACTTCTTTCCAGTCTCTTCTTGCCTGCAAGGTTTATTTTGTGAAATCAGCTGATAGCTTTATGGGCACTCTCTTTGTAGGTAATTCTCTCTTTTTCTTTTGTTGCTTTTAAGATGCTCTCCTTATCTTTAATCTCAGGTAATGTAATTATTGTGTGTCTTGGTGTGTTCTTCCTTGGGTCCAATTTCTTTGAGGTTTTCTGAGCTTCCTGGACCTCCAAGTCTATTTCTTTCACTAGAATGGGGAAGTTTTCCTTCATTATTTATTCAAGTAAGTTTTCAATTTCTTGCTCTTCCTCTTCTCCTTCTGGTACCCATATGATTCGAATGTTGAGTACTTAAAGTTATCCCAAAAGTTCCTAAGCCTCTCCTTATTTTTTTGAATTCTTGTTTCTTCATTGTGTTCTGGTTAAATGTTTATTTCTTCCTTCTGCTCCAAATCATTGATTTGAGTCCCAGTTTCCTTCACTTCATTGTTGGTTCCCTGTATATTTTTTTTAATTTCACTTTGCATAGTCTTCACTTCTTCCTCTATTTTGCCTCCATATTCAATCATTTGTGAGCATGCCGAATACTGGTGTTTTGAACTCTGCATCTGATAGGTTCGATATCTCCTCATTGCTTAGTTCTTTTTCTGGAGTTTTGATCTGTTCTTTCACTTGGGCCATATTTCATTGTCTTGGCATACCTGTTATGTCATAAGGGGCAAAGTATTAGGTATTCGCCTAGGCAAGCAATCCGCTTTGTTGCTTTGTGGTACTGTATGTGGCAGATGGGTCAGAGAGGGAACTATGCCACTTTCTCAGCTCTTGTCCCACTTTCAGTCACTTCCCCTGCTAATCACAAATGAATTGGTCCCTCCAGTGCTGATTCCCAGGTGGGTGGACTTGTGTACATTCTAGGACCCTGTGGGTCCCTCCAACAGCCTCTCCTGTGTGACTGGCAGTTTCTCCCACTGCCACAACCCCCACTGGTCTTTACAGTCAGAGGTTTTGAGGTTTGTATTTCCTATGTTGGAACCCTGGGTTGCAGTCTGTCCTGCTCCCCAGTTGTTCCTCCTGGTTTATACACATGCAAATGTGGGACTTCCCAGTCCTTCAGCCTCTGCCTTGCTACACATCCTCTCCACCCTGGTTGCCTATCTCTACCCCTCCTACCAGTCTGGTTGAATATTTCTTCTTTAACTCCTTCATTGTAAGACTTCCATACAGTTCAATTTTCTGGCAGTTCTGATTGGTTTTGTTTTAAGATTTGTTGTTGTACTTCTTTTGGTTGTGTGAGGAAGCAAAGCATATCTACTTATGTTTCCATCTTTCACAAATGTAAATATTTCATTATTTCTTTATCCATTCATCTATTGATGGACACTTAGGTTTCTTCCATATCTTGGCTATTGTAAATAAGGTTGCAATGAACATAGGGATGAAATTTTACTTGATTATGATGTATGATCTTTTTAATGTATTGTTGAATTTCATTTGCCAATATCTCATTAAGAATTCTTGCATTTATGTTCATCAGAGGTATTGGCATGAAATATCTTTTTCATCCCTTTACTTTCAGTCTGTGTGTGCCTTTTGATCTGAGGCAGTTGTCTTATAGACAATAGATGTATGGCTCTTGTTTTCTTCTCCGTTTGAATTGCTGGAAATTTGTTATGTTACTTTTAAATCATATAATCTTGGCTTATAGTAAGCTTGTACTTAGTCACTTTTATTTAGATAAAGTTAGTCTTCTGTAACAGAGATCAAGAAATCATATTTTGGCTGAATGTTATAGTGATCTTAATGAAATAAAAACAATTTGAGGAAAAATCTTTCAGAAAAATGTCCTTAGTAAAGAAGTTATTTTTCCTTCTAAATAACTTAAAAATAATTCATTTTAATAACATTTACATATACTTGCAAGGGTTAAACTCATAATCTTCAGTCTACTTATTTTTTTTTATTAAAAACAATGTAAACATTCACCAATATTCATTCTTCTAGTATATTGCCCAATGTATATTATATCTAAAAGACTCCCAATAGTGGTGTTATATTCACTCCTTCAATGTCTAGGGTTTTCAGTGTTTTTCAGTGTAATTATCTGAATAAATTGTGTAGTTATCTTAATAATCTTCTAAGGAAGCAAATGTGTGTTCTCTTTATCTTATTTGATAATTTTATATCATTTGTTCCAAGTTGGAACTTTTTTCTTATTCTTGTTCTGAATATAGTGTTGAAAGTATTCATTATTTCATAATATCGTTTTTATGGTTCACAGCTGTTCACTCTGTTCTTGGGAGATATTTTTATTTTATTATGGTTATATAATATTACCTACATCATTCATAAATGCACATTTAAAATCTGAGCACATCAAAAGCCTTGCACTGTGGTCCCAGATACTTCTCCTTTTCTTAGTTGAAGTCTTAGATTTGAAACAACTAAATTTTATTTTTTAAATTTATTATTAATTTGAAATTCATGAACATTTGGAAATGACCATATGATCATATCTATCTTTTTTATGAAGTTTAAGTCATTTTTTATCAAGTTATTAACTTTTCTGAAAAATAAATTCTTTTTCTTTTCTAGGAGAAAATCATTCTGGACTCCTGGGCCAAGATTCTGAAAATAAAATTCTGTTCATTAGCTATGTAATTAATTAATTAATTTAATCTTCCAAAAGTCATACCTTTCTCCAGAAAAGAAATGGAAATATCATTAATTGTATCCCTTTTGTCCTTGATTATTATCTATGAAAATGTAAATTGTAGTCATTAGCTCCAACTCACAAAAGCTCTTTATTAAGCACAATTTCCTGAGGCAAATGTAGTATCTTACTCAGACTTTGGCTAACTACACTAAAAATATTTCCCCCATTTGTACTTTTTTTGCTGCATTGGTATCCTACTCCAAGTTACCAAAATAAAATATTGTTATCAAAATATACATAAATTTTCTTACTTACACTTTCAAAAAGAGTCCCGAGAGATGACAGGTTTAGAACAGAGAAAGAACAAATGAGAGAAAGGTCAGAGAAAGCAGCAAACTAAGCATTTGACCACATGTTCTTGCCCAAGCTGAGAATCCCTAAGTCTGTACCCAGCACTATGCCTGACTCCTCCATTTAATCCCTTGAGGAAGATTTTATTTCAAATAATTAATTTTTTCTCCATAATTCCTTACTCTTATGCTCTCTATATATTCCTAAAAACTTTGTCAGCCATAGAAGACTGACAGATGCAGAAGGTGCTTGCAGAATTAGTTTTTCCATTTCAACATTTAAGTTAAAACCAGAGCTGGAGGAAGGTAGGAGAGATTAGAATGGGAAAAATAATTTGTAGGTCAGAGTTCCTGAAGTAGGACATGAGCAAGTCTTTATTATGAGGGCTACAGTGTTCTTTGGAAAAAACTCAACACCATGGTGCCTCAAAATGTGGAATCTTCATTGACCCCCTATTCTTGAACTACCCACTATCTGACAGTCTTCTTGAAAGTTTTCTGAACTGAAATGAGGAACTGACTAATAAAGGAATAATGATTTCTTTAAAGGATTTTTTTTTCTTGGCCTACATGGCATTAAACTATCTCAACAAACATTGGATGGAAATTTTAATGTACCTTTCTGTAGTTTTCTTAAGATTCTTGTGCTTGGATATTATTGAGTTTTAGATTTCAACAATTTGTTAAAATTGTCATCAAATTTGGAAAAATTTTGACCATTATGTCTTCAAATGTATTTCTAGTCCCTTCATTTCTTTTGAGATTCAATTACACATGTTAGGCCACTTAAATTTTCCCACAGTTCTTAACTCCTTTGTTCATATTTTTTAAGTAATTTCTTTTCTGATTTTCATTTTAGGTAGTTTCTACTGTTCTTTTTATCTGAGAAATTTTTAGCTTTCATTTCTAGAAGTTTTTAAAGGAACCCTTTACATAGATTCAATACTTCTAAAATTTTGAGCAAGTTTACTTCTAAACTTGCTCAAAATGTTTTTCTAGCTTTCTGGACATATGGAATATAGTTACAATAACCTTTCTCATATGCTTGTTATAAATTCTATTGTGTTATTTCTGGGTATGTTTTTCGTGTGTGTGTGTGTGCATGTGTGTGTTCATTATGACTCCATGTTTTCCTGCTCTATGGTATGCCTGGTAATTTTTTACTAGAAGCCAGATATTGTGAATTTTACCCTTTTGGGTGCTCTATATATTTGTTTCCCCTATGTATTCTTGAGGGATTTTTTTTTCTGGGAAACTCTTAAAAACTCTTTGAATTTTTCAAAGCATACTTTTAAAATTTATTATCTGGAGCCAAAGCAGCCTTAATCTAGGGCTAATTTTCCCTCCTGTTGAAGCAATACCCTACCACTGAGGCACTTTTGAACTGTGGGAAGACCGGCTTTTCCAGGTCAAGAACTAGCTGTCTGGATGTTGAGGGCTGCCCTGCCTAGTCTCAGGAAGTTGTGACCCCCTGTGACTTAGGCTGAGTGAGAGACCTCCGGACCAGGAGCCACTAAGGAGACAAAAACTTCTTATTCCCCTGGCATGAACGCTACCTGTTCTGTGCCTGGCCTTTAAATGCTTGGTCAGTTAACCAATGACGGGTAACAATTCTCTAAGAAGGAGAATGGACCTAAGCCAGGTTCTGATCACATAAAGGCCTCTGGAATGAGACTCATGAGGCTGTGGAAATGAAGGGGCTGTGGAAAGGAAGGGGTGATCGACATCAACCTCAGCCCCCTCTTAGCCTGAGTCTTTGTACTTAGATGTGAGAAATCCAAGTCTCCTGGCTGCCTCTGTCTCCTGCCCTTCTCAGGGCTAAGCAAACAGCCAAAGGGGCAGCTCGGACCGGAGACGGCAGATCCCCTGGGTAATCAGGCCTGGGACATAGAATATGCAAGATCCTGTGAGATCTGTTTGCTGGAGGATGTTATTAACTTAGAATTTGGAAGCACACACAGGAAACCAAAACTAGCCCTTTGAGCCATGTAGTCCTTTTCATATGATAAAACTCCAGTCTCTGCCCGAATCACAACAGAGACTCTGTTAGCATCTTTGTAAGTTACCTGTTCCCTTTGATCCCTTCTGCCAGCCTGTGAATCCACAAACTGAGTCTACTTTCTCAATAAAAACCCACTGGGACAAAGGAACGGGGCTCTCCTCACTAGGGTTAGCCATGTTCTCTATTATCCCCACAGATTCATGGTAGATTTTGTGTATTACACGTGTTTAATGAACATCCGTAGTGAGATGAATACCCCGGGATGGCCCGGGGCAGTAAAATTCTATCACATCTGGATTGGTCCCTTTGTTCATATTAGATGGTTATTTGACTGGACTCATGTAGTTTGTGCTAAGCTGAACACTTGAATGAGACCCTCGGAAAATCTCCAGAGTAATATGTCTGTGTAGCTCTTGTCTCTCCAGAACTCCCTGTGACACATGGACACCTTGGCCTCCCCAGGCTCTAAGCTCCATCTCCTCAGCTCAGAAGTTCACTAGGATCCCTGGGTTCCCCCTCCCAGTGCAGCACCCTGCAAAGTCACAGGCAGGAAGTTAAGGCAGTTATAAGATTTACCTCATTTTCCTTCCTTTCTTATAGCTTAGGGATCATTGTTTTGTGTTGCCTTATATTCATTAATTGGAAAAAATACACACACACATTTATTGTTTTCATATGAGAGTATAAATTCTGTTACTCCATTCCATCCATGCTGGAAGCCACAGTCCCCTGTGAGTTTGTATTTTATTTTAAACTATCCTATATTTACAGTATATAATCATTTAAAAGTACAGAAAAAATACCTGTTGGATCATTTATATGTAAATCTCAGGAACAAGTCACTTGTGAGACTTTTGCAAAGAAATTAGACTTCATGTTTTTTAAATATAATAGTTTTCATAATCATTTTAAATTAATAGTCCTAAAGTAAGGAAGCAATCCAGCAGTAATTTTTTTTTTCCTGAATGGCCTTTGCTACTTTCAACCATTTCAAATTTTAGCAGAGAATCTTTATTTTTTCAAATAGAATAAATTCCAGTGAGATTTAAAAAAATAATATAGCACCAGTTAAAGTGTGGTCAGAGAGTTTTAGCTTAAGTCTAATAAAAAATAACTAAAACTCACTTGCATTGCTCTTTGCATACATCATTTTAAGTTATAATTCTTATGAATTATGTCTGAGGTTTGAAGTATTGGATAATAACAAATTTACACATTTTTAAATGAAATATACAAGGTCATATACAAACCAACATAGATACCATTATTTCAGTCTCATAGAAAGCTAAATTTGAAGTCCATACTTTATGTAGAGTAGGAAATAATATTGGGTGTTACAATAATGAATGGATGAGACGATAATTCTGCCTTAGTGATAATTTAACTCAACTGTTTGTCAGGGCCACAGATCAATTCTTATGAGTTAAGTACTCTTTTAAATATTAGTAACAAAATGTCTATTATAAAAATGTAGAATAATACTTTTACTATACTTTTAATTTGTAAGCATATTTTTCAAGCAGAAATTATCTATTTTAAAGAAGATGAACTTAGCATCATAATGTTTGTTTACAAGACTACATATTAATCAGTTAATTTGTATTCTAACAGCTCAACTCTCAGTCTCACTTCACTTGTTGTACAACAAAGGTCTTGAATTTTTTCCTATGCCTTTTTTTTCAAGTCAATAAATCTCAAACGTAAATCAAATTAAGTTCTCTATGCTTTTCACATCCTATTTGCAAACTGTTATCTTGTGATGTTGTGTGCAAATAATACAACAGAAATAGAAAAACATTAGCAGGGAACACCAATGAAATCAATTCTCCAAGACATAAAATCTAAGACCAATAAATCTACAATGAAGGTATTAAAAATGGCCAGCAACCTTTGCTCTGTTAAACTCCATCACTTTCTTTCTTTCTTGATAGTGTTTGCACCATTGCAGAATGACAATTTCCTAAGACTCAGATTTCCATACCACCGGTGAATATCACAGACATAACATGGTCCCAGAGCACTCCAACAACAGTCTAAGCTCAGCAGTGGAATGTACTTTGACTCCCTAGATTTGAAGCAATCTCCACCTCCTCCTCTTTGCATGCAAATTCAAATAACATAAAAAAATTGATTTGTCCAATATGTCTTTGGGTCAGATAACAAAGGTAAAGTGAAATGTAATTTACTTCCATTTTTGTGCATGTTATGATTTGTTCTATTTTCAAAAAGTCTTTGTAACTATGACATGAAAAATAAAATATAATTTAAGCAAATTCTGTGTTGTGGAAAATTTGAATATGAACTTTTCTCAAATATAAAAAAAACATAAAATGAATGCAAGAATAGCATTGTCTTTCCATGAAATAGTTAGTTGCTTACCTTGGTTGATTTAGGTTCTTGAGAAGAGAAAGAAATTCAACTTCTATCACATATTTATACCTTATTTCACATGGTTTCTAAATCTTTGTCTATAAGAGAGGGGGAAATCAGAATTTGAGAACTCTGAGTGACTGAAATGTGGACAGAGACTAACTCTGAGAATTGAAAGAACATGAACTATAAGAACTGAGGATGTTCAATGCCAGCAATGTATCCACTTGTTGATTCTGTATTTTTGCACTGTTTCTTACTCATATCCCATATTTAAAAGGATACTTAAATACAAGTAACCCTCACACCTCAAAAGTATTTGAAATATTTTGATGTTTTATACCTTATTTTATTGTATAGTTTATAAATTGCTATCATTTAAGTGGAATTTTTAAAGCAATAAAAATGCTTGTGTTATTACATAAAATTTCATCTAGAACAAAGAATGAAGCTCTAACACCCATGCAAACCTTTTCACATAGTGAGCAAAGGCACCTTCAAGTATTAAACTTAGTATCTTTTATTTTCAAAAGAAAATTTTGAAAATATGGAAATTCAGTGGTTTTTCAATTATATCAGAGGTATATTTAAGATTAGGATGGAGATTTTCTAATGGCCAGTTTTAGTAATTATTGTATATGGTATAACTAAAGTCCTCTGTTCACTTCATTTTCACACTGTCTCCCTCCTATCTATGTCTTGGTCTTACATTCCACATCTTCCCTCAGTGGAAATGCCAATAAATATTACTGATGTATATGATTATAATGAGATTGTATCCAATAATTCTTAATGAATTCTTGTCCTAAATAATACTTGTATTCTTAATGGACTTTACTAGAGTCAAATATCTAAGCATAAAAATAACATTTCAATGAAAGGAGAGCCTAGTACTAAGGAACCCACCGTGTGGCTTTCATCTTCTACCAAACCACTCACTTGCACACTGTTGGAAGCATTTTCATAGCATGTTCCATGTTAAGCTTCTAATCACAGACTTAGCCAAGATGCTTCACACTGGCAATGTGAGAAAGAGGGCATAGGCTTGATGGGATCTGCAGATACAATGAGGATAAAAAATAAATAAATCCATTGCTCACAGTTATAATGTTCATATAATAACCAAGTATAAATAAGATTTTGAGTAATAGAGTAGAATTGTTATATATCCCTAAAATAATTCCAAAGTTTTATCACAAGCTGCAAGGAGAAGATAGTACCTGGGCCAAGTAATTGAGGCATGAGAAATTATGTGTTTCAATCAATACATCATAATGTCAACAGACATAAATCTACTAGAAAAGTTAAGGCAGAGCTTATGTCATCAAGACTACACAAAGGGAACATCATGGATGCTGAATTTGAGCAGACAAATGAGGGACAGCTTTCAAATGCATCTACAGCAGGAGGGCACAAGAAGAAGACCATGCAATGTCATAAGCATGAATAAAATGAGGCTACGGAATAAAAAATAAAGGCAAGAAAGCCAGGAAAATTGTTTGAGAGCTATCACAAATGGCAGTCCTAAGTGGAGTTCTGTTGAAAGAGGACCTATTCCATGTACAGGGCATGAAGTAGGTAATTGTCTACTAATCTTGATTTCAGAATCATGGGAATGTCCTACCGTATTAAAAAAAAAAAAAACTCTACTGTTTCATCTATTGACTGGTTATTGATTTAATGTTCAATACCTCAAGCATTTGTCCTAAAGGTTTAATCTTCTATGGGAAAGAAATCTGCTGCCAATGCTTTTTACCACAGAATGTGACATTAAGATTTATGGTGAATCTCCAATCTTCCAAAGTCTGGAATCTATATGATTAGTGAATCACTCTATGCTTTCCATACTGGTAGTTTCAGCCTTTCTTCATATTATTTTTATAATGTATATATACTTCTACATTTCTGAAAGTAGCAGGGAATTAATAATTATATATATTTATGTCTCCCTCATCCAGTTTCCTCATTTTAAGTCCCAAAGGAAACCATTGTAACTTTTATTAATTCTTCATCCTCAAAACCTAGTATGAAATCTTACATATACTAGGCATTCAGTATTGGTTAATGTAAACATTACTGAAGGTAATTTTATTCAAGAAAAATAGTGATTTTCAGCCATGTAAATCATGTACTATTAATTCTTCTTGTGGACACACAGTCTGAGAAATGCTTTATTTTTAAATTTAAATAAGCTATCCTATCTGAGTTGTTCTAAATTCCACTGCCCTCACTATAGAATTAGTTGGTATTAAGAATCCAAATTATGTTTCTACTTCAATCTGACTTACTCTTTGTCCTTGGTGCCACAACTTCTATTTTCCTAGATCTAAATTCCAGATAATACTATTGATTTTTGGTGTGTAATGTAGAGTGGTGCTCTTTATCCTCTTTTAGTAGGGCATGCTATTTGAAATGCTTTTATAGTAAAGTAATATTTTTGATGCAATATTGAATATGCTACCATAAATCCTTTCTCAAATAAATTTGAGTAAACATAGATTTTAAAATACATACATACAGAGTCTCACCTATTCATCTTTCAGACCAATAGATTCTATTTGGCTGGAATTTGGGGAACAATTTGTACCAGTGGACTAGAATAAAGCCAAATGTTTTATGTCCTTGTTCATATCAGCAAGGTGGTTGAAACAAATGAGCTCACAAATAAATGTGGTTTATGAAGGTATCTAAGAGGGTTCGTAGTTATAACACTTTATCAAGACACCAGAGTCTTTGCCAGGGAATTCTTAGCTTCATGAAATAGTTTCATCAACTCCCATAAATAACCTGACTTTCTGTCACTGCATTGTAATGATACTTTGATGTGAGAAAATTCAGATGAAGTCAGATATGACATGGTTGACCTTATTTCAATCAGCCTATGGTATATTTCTTTTTAAGTTATTTTCCCTGAGTAATATATTGTCCCTTAAGAATGTTTATTAGTGGCTAGAAATTATTCCATTCCAGCTTGCACAGACCACATCTTCAGATCCTTACATCATCTCAGCTTCTTCAGAGTAAGCAGCCAACTCTATGACCTTGCAACCTGTCACAGTCAATTGCATTAGGTACACAGGCAACCAAAACTGGATCAACTGTGATCTGTCTCCAAGGAATGTGGAGTCATTATGCAGAGAGATTAGAAGATGCAGTCTCTCCACATTTTTTTTTAATTCTTGTTTCTTCATTCTGTTCTGGTTGAATGTTTATTTCTTCCTTCTGGTCCAAACTGTTGATTTGAGCCCTGGTTTCCTCCAACATTCGAATCATAGGGGTACCAGAAGGAGAAGAGGAAGAGCAAGAAATTGAAAACATAGTGAGGGAGAACTTCCCTAATCTGGCAAAGGAAATAGACTTCCAGGAAGTCCAGGAAGCTCAGAGAGTCCCAAAGTAGTTGTACCCAAGGAGGAACACACTGAGGCACATCCTAATTACATTACCCAAGATTAATGATAAGGAGAGAATCTTAAAAGTAGCAAGAGAAAGGGAGACAGCTACCTACAAAGGAGTTCCCATAAGGCTGTCAGATGATTTCTCAAAAGAAAACTTGCAGGCAAGAAGGGGCTGGAAAGAAGTATTCCAAGCCATGAAAGGCAAGGACCTACATCCAAGACTACTCTGTCTAGGAAAGCTATCATTTAGAATAGAAGGACAGATAAAGTGCTTCCCAGATAAGGTCAAGTTAAAGGAGTTCATCATCACCAAGTCCTTATTATATGAAATGTTAAACAGTTACCTAAGAAAAAGAAGATCAAAAATATGAATAGTAAAATGACAACAAACTGACATCAACTGAACCTAAAAAAAAAAACAAGAATGAACTAAGCAAACAACTAGAGCAGGAACAGATTCACAAAAATAGAGATCACATGGAGGATTATCAGCGGGGGAAGGTGGAAATGGGGACAAAGGTGCAGGGAATAAGAAACATAAATTGTACGTACAAAATAGACAGAGGAAAGTTAAGAATAGCATGGGAAAAGGAGAAGTCAAAGAACTTATATGTATAACCCATGGACAAGAACTAAGGTGGAGGAATGATGGTAGGAAGGGGGTATAGGGCAGAGGGGAATAAAGGGGAGAAAATGGGACAACTGTAATAGCATAATCAATGACATATATATTTTAAAAAACAAAGATTCAGTCTCTGCACCAAAAGGGTCTTATGTGGCTGCCAAGTGCTGCCATGAGCAGCTAAGGAAATCTGATGCACAGACACACACACAGAACAAAAAAAGATGAAAGAAGCTGAGCCCCCTAAGAAGCAGGGATGAGAGAAAATATGAACCCCCAAAGAAAGTGTGCAAGAAATAGGAATAATAGTGTCTGATTATTTTATAGTTCTTAGATCTCATTCCCAGGACTAAATTCCATCTGCCCTTTAACTGGGAATTCTGTACATTTTTCTACATATAAATGTTCTTCCTTCCCAGAGTAGAATTCAAGCTTATGTTTGTATTGACAATAACTAGGCCGATACAAGCCTCTGAGCGAGTACTCAAAAGATGGTTATTGATTAAAATATATCTATTTTTAAAGATGTTAGTTTGCTTTGGATATTTTAGTTCCAAGGAATCAAATAGATCAAATTTAGAACTCTCATATCTGATACAGTTGCTGAGAGAGTCCCTAATATGGGGTAGGTGTTAGGCCGATGGTTTTACATTATCACATTTTATCCTCCAACAGACTTGAGAGTTATGTGCTATTTCCAGAATTTCACAGATGATGTGACTGAGACTTAAATACCTTTCTTAAGGTCATAGAGGCATTAAGTGATGAAACTGGAATACAAATTCAGGTCTTTCCAACTCCAGAGACCGTGTACTTTTCCTATTTAATTCATGTAAAGTTGGTCAGTTTGTTTCTGTGCCCAGGTTATAACTAAGCTGTTTTTATGAACAATGGGAGATTAGACTACTGAGGAGAGCTTAAATATTTGTAATTATTAACTTGTTAATTAAATGAATGAATATGGAATTAAAGAACACAGGAAGTCAGAACTAGCTAAATAGTAAAAATTAAAATAGAAGAAAAATCACTCAAATGCAACTTAATTTATTATAGGAATTTAATTTGATTATGACTTTTAGGGAATAAAATATCTTTCCAACATCTTTAATTCCAACATTATTGAAGGTGAAGTTGGCAACTTTGCTGAAAAATAAATACGTACTTAGAGTCTATAAACATATCAGACACAATAAATGAATACTTTTATGACAAATATCAGAAAAAGATAATTCACAGAAATGAGTATTTTTACAACATTGTAAAAACACTACATGTAGCTACTATACATTTCAGTAGCTCTTCCTTATTATTATTAACATAGACTTATCTCTTTGTAATCTAATCAGTCATTCAAACTTATAAGTACTACATTATTTTTAAAAATATTTTATTTATTTATTTCCAGACAGAGGAAAATGAAAGCTGAAAGAGAGGGAGAGAATCAATGTGTGGTTGCCTCTCACATGCCCCCTACTGAGGACCTGGCCCGAAACCCAGGCATGTACCCTGACTGGGAACCAAACTAGTGACTATTTGGTTTACAGGCCAGGACTCAATCCACTGAGACACACAAGCAAGGGCAGTATATTATTCTTTATGTGCTTTCAAAATGTTAGCTTTCGCCAAAAAGTAATGAAATTGTACTTTCCAATGAGGAGATTGGCCTAAATTAATAATGCAGATAAAATAAAGTCAATCCCCAAGTTATATTTTTACAAGATAAATCCATGAAGATAAGTTTGACTAAGCTTCTAAAATGTCTGTCTCTTAAGCAATATTATTTGCAATTATGTTTTGCTAGTATGTCATCAAAAAAGATGACAACTTCTAAAAGCTATAATTATGCCATTTGAAACTTCAAAAATCTTGACTAGCAACGAGAAGATTAAAAATAATTTGCATGATTAAAAAATAATTTGTGAAACATCACTCTGATGAAAAATTTTAGATGGAAACTAGAATATAATTACATATTTTAAGACATTTTTAAGAAAATGATTTATTTTAAACCACTTTAAGAGAATCTCTTAAATCCTACATGTATGCATGTATGTATGTATGTATTTTTTAATTCAGTTATTTTAGTTTTTTAATGACAGCGAAGACCAAAGTCCCAGCTCACTCTTTGAGACAGCCTCTGTTTGTACATTAAATAAATATCAATTATAGAGAAAATCTGGAAAGAAAAATTTTTTTAAGAATAGCAATCCTGAAAAATAAGATAAACATCTATGGCATCAGAAATAGAATTGGTTGTGAAAAAAAGACAGCAGAGCTGAAACTTCAGACCTATTGAGCAGCAAGGAGAATAGACAGGGAGCTGCAGAGATAAAAACACCTCATAGAGCTGGACCCTCAATTTAGGCTATTTCTACCCAGGCCTTAGAAGTGGTGCAAAGAAAAGTTTAACTCTGCCCAAGGGAATGACTCACATAAAGAGGTGTAACAAAGGACGTGAAAAAAAAAAAGATAAATATTCCCACGGAGGATAAAGTACCAGGCTGTTTGCTGGGCCATGACTACATCTTAGGTTTCACCAGTGATTCCGGAGGAGTGACATGCAAACTGAAATTCCGAAGCAATGAGAAAAAATATGCAGAAACAATAGCTAACAAAATCAAAATTGAAAGATTATTACTATACATGTAGTGCAAAATAAATTTCAGATACTATAAAATAAATACGCTGCAGATTCTCAAAGGCAGAGGAGAAAGGAAACCCAAACACAAAGCAGGGTAACATGAGAAACAAATGCCTGTAAACACCAGGAATTACAGACGTAATCACTGAAATTTAAAAATTTCAAGATTGCTTAAATTGAAAAGGGGCATAGTCAAAGAAAAGATTAAAGTTATGGGCTATTTATTGTAAGCATGCACACCAAATTTAGAAACGCTATTAAAATAAAGAGTAAAATCACGAAAAAAAGAAGTTCAGAGACAGATGTCAAATGACACATTTGGTGAGAGGACCGAATTTATCTCTGATAAGAATGTAAGAGAAAGACAACTGAGGAAGTATTGGAGAAACAATACTCAAAGAGATTAGGCTGAGAACACTAAAGTACAATTGGAAGACAGGAATCTTTTTTTTAATTTTTTTAATTTTATTTATTTATTTTTAGAGAGGGAAGGGAAGGAGAAAGAGAGAGAGAAACATCAATGTGCAGTTGCTGGGGGCCGTGGCCTGCAACCCATGCACATGCCCTGACTGGGAATTGAAACTGTGATGCTTTGGTTCTCAGCCCAAGCTCAATCCACTGAGCTACGCCAGCCAGGGCTGAAGATAGGAATCTTTAGATGGCAACTATCCACAGAATAGCAAGCCATATGACCAAGAATTAATCACTATATTAATGTATAGTGGTGATATAATGATAATAGTGCAGTAATAAACAACAGTAACAATAAATAATTGGTATAAGAATAAATAAAAAAGTTTGACATTTAGAAATATATCGAGGGGTACTCTCTTCTCCCTACCAGGCCTAATAAACTAAAATGATTTAAAATAAAGTATTAAAACAAAACATTCTAAACTCCAAGCAGCAAGCATCAGATATTAGGGATGCTTTCATCCCTTTCTCCCTCTTCCCCTTTTTCCCTTTTGGAGTTCAGTTTAAAATAATTGAGTTAATCACACTTTTTTAAAAAATTTAATTTTTATTGTATTTTTTCTATTACCATTTGGTCCCCTTATATTCTCTTTGCCCCAGCAATCACACTGTTGTCCATGTCCATGAGCCCTTTTCCCTTTTTGCTCAATCCCTCCACCCCCTAACTTCCCTGCTCCCTCCAATAGCTGTCATTTGCTCTCCATCTGTGAGTCTGTTTCTGTTTTGCTTGTTAGTTCAGTTTGTTCATTAGATTCCACATATGAGTGAAATCACATGGTACTTGTCTTTCTCTGACTGGCTTATTTCACTTAGCATAATGTACTCCAGGTTCATCCATACAGTTGCAAAGGGTAAAATTTTCTTCTTTTTTAACAGCTGAGTAGAATTCTAGTGTGTAAAAGTCCCATAGTTGTTTTATCCACTCATCTATTGATGGACACTTGGGCTGTTTCCATATCTTGGTGACTGTAAATAACACTGCAATGAACATAGAGATGTTTATGTTCTTTCAAATTAGTATTTTGGGTTCCTTTGTATATATTTCCAGAAGTGGGGTCACTGGGTCAAAAGGCAGATCCATTTTTAATTTTTTTGAAGTATCTCCATACTGCTTTACACAGTAGCTGCACCAGTCTGCAATCCCACCAACAGTGCCAAAGTGTACCCCTTTCTCCACATCCTCACCAGCACTTGTTGTTTGTTGATTTATTGATGATAGCCATTCTGACAGGTGTGAGATGGTATCTCATTGTGGTTTTAATTTGCATTTCTGTATTAGTGATGTTGAACATCTTTTCCTATGCTTATTGGCCATGTTTTTTAAGATTTTATTTGTTTACTTTTAGAGAGAGGAGAAGGGAAGGAAAAAGAGAGATAGAGAAACATCAATGTGTGGTTACCTCTCACATGCCCCTACCGGGGACCTGGCCAGCAACCCGGGCATGTGCCCTCGACTATGAATTGAATTGGTGACCCTTGGGTTTGCAAGCTGGAACTCAATCAACTGAGCCACACCAATCAGGACTCTATTGGCCATTTTTAAGTCCTCTTTGGAGAGTGTAACCTCCAAATCCTCAAATTCAATACCTATTCAGGTCCTTTGCCCATTTTTTAATTGGGTTGTTCTTCTTTTCTTTTTTTTTGGGGGGGGTGTTGAGTTTTCTAAGTTCTTTATAAATTTTGGGTATCAATCCCTTATCAGATATATCAATGAATACATTCTCCTATTCTGTGGGCTGTCTTTATGTTGTTCATGATTCCTCTGCTGTGTAAATTTTGTTATTTTGATATAGTCCTATTTGTTTATTTTTTCTTTTGTTTTCCTTGCCTGGAGAGAAATATCCAATAAAAATATTCTACAAGTAATATCTGAGATTTTGCTGCCTATGTTTTCTTCTAGGATTTTTATGGTTTCAGGTCTAATATTTAAGTCTTTGATCCATTTTAAATTTACTCTTGTGTGTGGTATAAGAAGGTAGTTTAGTTTCATTTTGCTGCATGTATCTGTCCAATTTTTTCAACACCGTTTATTGAATAAACTTTAGCCCATTGTATGTGTTTGCTTCCTCTGCTGAATATTAATTAAGTATAAAGGCGTGGGTTTATTTCTGTGCTCTTTATTCTGTTCCATTGATGTATGCATCTGTTTTATGCCAGTACCAGGCTATTTTTATTACTATGGCCTTCTGGTGTAGTTTGATATGAGGTGGTGTGATTCCTTCAACTTTGTTCTTTTTTCTTAGCATCACTGTTGCTATGTGGGGCCTTTTGTAGTTCCACATAAATTTTTGAAATATTTGTCCTAGTTCTATGAAATACATCTTTGGAATCTTGATAAGAATTGCATTGACTCTATAGACTGCTTTGGGTAGCATGGACATTTTAATGATGTTAATTATTTCTATCTACGAACACAGTATGTGTTTCTACTTACTTGTATCTTCTTCAATTTCTTTCTTCAATATCTTATAATTTTCAAAGTACAAGTCTTTTACCTCCTTGGTTAGATTTATGCGTATGTATTTTATTCTTTTTGAAGTATTTGGGAATGGGATTGTTTTCTTAATTTCCTATTTTGTTAGTTTGTTATTGTTATATAAACATGTAACTAACTTCTGAATATTAATTTTGTATCCTGCTATTTGCTGAATTCATTTATCAGTTCTAGTAGTTTCTTGCTGGAATCTTTGGGGTTCTCTACGTACAGTATCATGTCATCTGGGAATAAGGACAATTTTACTTCTTCCTTTCCAATTTGGATGCCTTTTATTTCTTCTTCTTGTCTGATTGTTGTGGCTAGAACTTCCAGTATTCTGTTATACCTCTCTGAAAAAGAGGTGAAAGTAGACAACCCTGACTTGTTCCCAATCTTAAGGAGATGCTTGTAGTTTTTGCCCATTGAGTATAATGCTGACAGTGGATTTGTCATACATGGTCTTTATTATGTTTAGATCTGTTCCCTCTATTCCCACTTTGCTGAGAATTTAAATCATAAATAGATGCTGGATTTTATCAAATGCATTTTCTGCATCCATTGACATGATCATGTGATTTTTATCCTCTATTTTGTTTATGTCATGAACCACATTTATTGATTTGGAAATGTTGTACCAACCTTGCATTCCTGGAATAAATCCCACTTGATCATTGTATATGACTTTTTTTGATACATTGTTGTATTAAATGTGCTAATATTTTGTTGAGCACTTTAACATCTGTGTTCTTCAAGGATATTGGTCTGTAATTTTCTTTCTTTGTATTATCTTTATCTGGTTTTGGAATGAGGATAATGCTGGCCTCCTGAAATGAGTTTGGAAGCCTTCCCTTCTCTTGAAATTTATGAAATATTTTTAGAAGTGGTATTAGGTTTTCTTAGGATGTGTGGTAAAATTCATCTGTGAAGCAATACGGTCCAGGGCTTCTGTTCATTGGAAGTCTTCTGATGACTGCTTTAATTTCATTAGTTGTAATCTGTCTATTCACATTCTCTGATTCTTCCTGATTTAGTGTATGAAAATTTCATGTTTCTAAGAATTTATCCATTTTGTTAAGTTTGTCCAGTTTGTTGGCAAATAATTGTTCATAATATTTTCTTTCAATCCTTCATATTTCTTTGGTGTCAGTTGTTATTTCTCTTCTTTCATTTGTGATTTTTATTTATTTGGGTCCTTTCTCATTTTTTCTTGGTGAGTCTGGATAAAGGTTTGTCAATATTGTTTGTCTTTTCAAAAATTAGCTTTTGTATTCATTGATCTTTTGTATAATTTTTTAGACTCTATTTCTTATATTTCTGCTCTTATCTTTATCATTTCCTTCCTTCTACTCCACAGGTGGCAAACACAAGGTCCGAGGGCCAAATCCAGGCCTCCACCTTATTTTGTCTGGCCTGGCAGCAGTGTCAAGCTCTCACTTAACTGTTAAGGAGTAGTTACACTTATACAGCCCTAAAATTGCATTCAGCCCTTTGAAGGCAATCATGAGGCTGATGTAGCCCCTGGTGAAAGTGAGTTTGGCACCCCTATCTCACTTTGGGCTTTGTTTGTTGTTCTTTTTCAAGTTCCTTTAAGTGTGAAGTCAGACCACTCATTTGAGCTTTTTCCTGTTTGTTTGTTTGCTTGTTGTTGTTGTTGTTTTTGAGGTAGTCCTGCAATGCTATGAACTTCCTTCTTAGGATTGCTTTCCCATGGTCCTATGGATTTCGTGTTGCTGTATCTTCATTTTAATTTGTTTCAAGGTATCTTTTGATTTCTTCATTAATCTCATTGTTAACCCATTCATTGTTTAATAACATGTTATCTAGCTTCCTATGTTTTTTTCAGTGTTCTGCTTGTGATTGATTTCTAGTTTCATAGCATTATAACCAGAGAAGATGCTTGATATGATCTCAATATTCTTTTTTAAAAAATTGTTATTGTTGTTCAATTACAGTAGTCCCCATTTTCTGATTTCAATCACTGTCACAACCAGTAGTTTATCCTAGGAAATGTACCATGTATAGTTGAAAAGTATGCATATTCTGCTGCTTTGGGGTGAAATGCTTTGAAAATATCAATTAAATTCATTTGATCCAGTGTGTCATTTAAGGCCATTGTCTCCCTGTTGAGTTTCTGACTGGAAGATCTATCCATTGAAATCACTGGAGTGTTAAAATCCCCAACACTGACTGTATTTCTGCCCATCTCTCCCTTTATGTCCACCAAGATTTGCTTTACATCTTTAGATTCTCCGATGTTGAGTGTTTAATGTTTACTAGGGTTGTATCCTCTTGTTGGATTGTTCCCTTTATCATCATATAATGTCCTTCTTTGCATCTTGTTATAGCCTTGGTTTTAAAGTTTATTTTGTCAGATATAAGTACTGCTACCCAGCTTTATTTCTTCTTTTCCATTTGCGTGGAATATATCTTTTTTCAATCTTTTAGTCTGTGTGTATCTTTCTATTTGAGGTGGGTCTGTTGGTGACAGCAAATACATGGGTCTTGTATTCTTATACATTCAGCTACCCTCTGCCTTTTGGTCAGAGCATTTAAACCATTTACATTTAGGGTGATTATCAATAGATATGTCTGTAGTGTCATTTTATTGTTAGACTCTTTTCCTCTGTTTTTTCTTCTTCTTCTTCTTCTACTTCTTCTTCTTCTTCTTCTTCTTCTTCTTCTTCAGGCACACCCTTTAACATTTTTTTGCAGTAATTGTTTGGTGTTAACAAAGTCCTGTAGTTTTTTTCTTGTCTGAATGGCTCCTTATTTCTCCTTCGGTTTTAAATGATAGCCTTGCTGGGTAAAGTAGCCTTGGTTGTAGTCCTTTCTATTCATCATCCTGAATATTTCATTCCATTCCCTTTTGACCTGAAGTGTTTCTGTTGAGAAATCAGATGCCAGCCTAATTGGTGCTCCATGTAGGTAATTACCTACTTTTCCCTTGTAACTTTTAGCATTCTCTCCTTGTCTTTAAGCCTTGTCATTTTAGTTATGTTGTATCACAGTTAGGCCTCTTTGGGTCCAACTTGTTTAGGACTCTCTGAGCTTCCTAAACTTGTGTGACTTTCTCCTTCACCAGATTAGGGAAGTTTTCAGTCATTATTTCTTCAAATATATTCTCAATCTCTTCCCCTTCTGGCATTTCCATCATGTGAATGTTGTTGTGTTTCAAATTGTTCAAAGTGTTTTTTAAGCACTCCTCATTCTTTTTCCTTTTGTTGCTCTGTCTGGGTGTTTTTCTCTACCTTGTCTTTCAAAACACTGATTCTATCCTCTGTTTCTTCTAATGTATTATTTATTCCTTCCAGTATATTATTTATTTCAGGTATTGCATTCTTTATTTCTGACTGGTCCTTTTTTGTGATTCCTATATATTTTTTCATGCTGTTGAGTATCTTTAGAATCATTACTCTAAAGTCTTTTCTGATAGATTACTTGCCTCCATTTCATCTGGTTCTTCTGGAAAATTCACTTGTTTTTTCATTTGGGGTCTGTTTATCTCCCATTTTGTCTGCTTTGTATTTCCTGCCTTAGCTCTTAATCAACCATTGAACTGATCAGTTATTAATCTAATCATGCTGTAATCAGCAGCCTGGCTTAAACACTGCAGGGTGGAACAGAGCAATTCCTGTGGGGGATGGGGTGGGGAGGGGTCTTTCTTCCCCTCAGGCTGATACCAGTCTGAGTGGAGTGCTCTGCCTGAGACTAATGGTTCCTGCAGTATGAGGAATGACTCAGCACAAGAATTTGGTGGCTCTTCCTTCAGTTTTCTCCCCATAGCCACCAACCCCAGACTCTCCTCAAGTGACTCTAGTGCACTCTGCCTGCCCTCCTTTTGCTGGTACCCAGGGTAAGTGGCTGCACAAGAAAATTTTGTGCTCTAGCCCTTTACAAGGCTCTCTGCATATCCAGCCATTACTTCCTGGCAGACAGAAACTCTGTTGCTTTTCACAGCTGGATGTTATCTGGGTTCCTTTCTGGCTCTGGTGCTTTAGGATGGGGAGCCCAGCTTGGGGATTAGACCCCACACTTCTCAGGGGGAACCCCCTGGCCACTGAACTATCTTTCCAGCACTTCAGCTGCTGCCCATATGAGCCCAGCCAGCCATCTTACGTCTCCTCTCCACTCCCTACTAGTCACATTGTGAAGTGGTTTCTTCTGTCCATGATTCTAAGGCTTCTCTTCAGCCAGTATTTACTTGGTTATTCTGGATGATTTCTCTAAAATTTACTGGATTTTGCCATCTACAACACACACTTTTTTGCCCAAATTTTTTAGGGAAAAAATAAGGTTGCACTTTATACATGGGTAGTACCTGAAATACCTTCTACTATTCTTATGTTTTGTGATTATTTGTTACATAAAATATCTTGTACCAAAATATGTTCAGAAGTAAATGCTAAAATTCCATTACAATACAAAAAAAAGTATCTAAATATAAACAAACAAACAAATAAATAAATAATTGGATTAAAATAAACATTTTATTTCCTGAAAGTTTGGGCCAAATATGTTGGTGTACATTATACACAGCAAAATATGGTAGTCGTAATTCCAGATTGGTCCTGAGAGGTTAGTGTAGCTTCTACTTCTCTGCTATCTTAGATCCAGTCTCCACACTTTTAAATTAAAAAGCACATTACTATTATCTATCTCTGCCAGTTATCTTTCTTATCTTATTTTTACCTTTCTTGCATGATCAATATTCATATCCCCCTTATTCCATAACTAATGGGCTTAATGTATGCCCTTAGAAATAATTTCATAAAATGTGTAGTGCATTTTGTGGATATTTCCAGTTTATCTATATGGTGTATAGATTATTCTGCTTTCTACTTTTCTAATCCAAACCTCTAATTAGATGTCTTTGAGTGTCATGGGAACATGTTTATTTATTCTTAATATTTCTTAGTGAACCTTAGTAAACATCACCACATCTAAACATCCATTACATTTCGTAGTGATAGTTATTGAGGTTGCCACCAACTCTGTCACCACAAAAATATCACAATCAATATCATTATACTCATCTATGTATAAATGTTTCTGAAAAATTCTATACGATGTGTATATAGGATCATAAGATCATAGGCATATTAATATTTAATTTAGAAAAAAATTACTTTCCAGATTACTTTTCCCTGCAAGTGAGTGAAAGTTAGCACTCTATCTATACACATTCACTACCACTTGATATTTTTCTCTTTTTTAATTATAGTCTTTCTGATAAGAGGAAAGTGATCTCTCACTGTTTTCACCTGCATTTGTATGATAATGAGTATGAGAGTATGCTTGTGTCCTAATTAGCTGTGAAGAAGTCTATCTATGGTAGTTTGTCTCATTCATTTGTCCATTTTTTATTGTAGTTTTAATCTTTTTCTTGATTAATAAAAGTTATTTCTATATAACAGATAGCAATCTTTTAGTTTTAAATGTAGCCAGTAGCATACCCACTTACCAATTGTATCCTTCATTGAACATAAAACCTTATTGATAACATAACAATTGGCTTCTTCATATCAAAATTTGTGCTTTAGAGGTCTTCTTACCTAAGTCTTTTCCTACCTATGGTCCACAAAGCTATTCTCCTAATCTTCTTTTAGGAATAACTTTGTAGACTATGGTGCTTATGGTGCAAATTTCATAAAGTTTGACCATAACATTATCGGAATCTGCCTTTGTATCAGAAATAAGGAAGGCTCAGGCTTATTTTTCCTCAATTATAGAATCTGTTTCCCTTGATATCTTCCAGTTATTGATTTTTGGTGCCATTTCATAGGATAGCATGCTTCCATGTGCACAAGTATCTATTTTGAAAGTTTCTATTATGTTTCATTTATCTACTTGTCTCTTTTTGCATAAAGATATTAGTTTTATAACTATAACTTTTCAGAGTCTCTTAATATCTGCTCAGTATTTTCATTTATCTTCTTAAAGTACACCTAGCAATTTAAAGGTCTTCAGTCAACATAAATTTTTGAATGAGTTTGTTAACTACACCACATATTTAGCAGGAATTATTTTGAAAATGCATTGAATTTATAAGCTAATTGGAAGAAAATTGATAATATTTGGCACATCTACTATGCTATACCATCCCACCATGAATGTATCCTTTTATCCATTCAATTTGTTCAATAAACTTAATATGACTTTCTAAAATAAAGATCATGCATTCTTGCTAAGTTGGTTTCAACTTTATAGCATGTTGATTTTTAGTTGACTTAGATAATACTGCTAGATATAAATATATATATTAAGTATAAGATATATTCATATATTACATACATCATATTTATATACATAAATATATAGCATATAAGATATCCTATACGATATCATGTGACATGTAATGTATATAAGGTTGGGACTGAGTAATGGGTAGAGACTAGGAGAGTTCCGAGGTACATACTAGAATGTGGATATTAAGGGTGATTCTAGTAAAATTCAAAAAAAAAAGAGAGCTAAAGAGAAAGCATCCTTCTCTCTAGACAATACATACATAATCATAAAAAACAGAATACTGGTAAAAAATATGGATGTTAAAGACCATTTTAAGATCTCAGATGGAAATGAGAACTACATTATTACAAATTAGAGAAAAGGCAATTCTTGTTATAAAGTGGCAAAGAACTTAGCTGAATTGTGTTTGTGCAGATATTTAGGAGAAGAAATTTCTAGGCAAAATGTTTAAGGAGCAGTTGGTTCTTCCTGACTACTAAGCATAAAATGTGAGAAAAAAAGATAAATTAAAGATGGAACTGCTAAGCAAAAAGGAACAAGAGCTTAAAGATTTGGAAAATTCTCAGCTTCCCCATATTGAAAAAAAAGAGAGAAAACTTATTCGGAACACCAAGAGTGTAGCTAGACTATAAATCAATAAAGAGATTATGGGATTATATAAGCAGAAACATTGTCAGTTTGAATTGAAGGGGATCAAGACAGGATGAAGTAAAGAAAGGCTATTTGGCTTCTTAGATTTACTGGACAAGACAATGAAGCTATTATGCTGTGAAGGTGCACAATTGTTTTTCTTTTTGTTAAATTTATTGGGGTGACACTGGTTAAGGTCATATAGGTTTCGGGTGTACGTTTCTATGGTACATGATCTCCATTGCACATTGTGTGCCCTCCACTCAAAGTCAAGTCATCTTACATTTTATCCTCTTCACACTTTACTTCCCTCCCCTCTAGTAACCACCATACTATTGTCTGTGAGTTCTTTTTCTTGTTTGTTTATTTGTTGCTTTCAGTTTTATAGTGCACATATGAGTGAAATCATATGGTTCTTAACTTTTTTATGGCTTGTTTCGCTTAGCATGATATTCTCAAGTCCCATCCATGTTGTTGCAAATGGCAGTATTTTGTCTTTTCCTATCACTGAGTAGTATTACATTGAGCATGTGCACCACATCTTCTTTATCCAATCGTCTAACAGAGCACACCTGTTGCTTTCATGTCTTGGCCACCATAATAATACTGCAATGAACCTATGGGGGGTGCATATGTGTGTGAAAATGTTTTCAAATTTTCCAATGATACCCAGAAGGGAGTTGTTCAGTGGTATGGTAACTCTGTTCTTAATATTTTGAAAAACCTCCACACTGTTTGCATAGTGGCTGTACAAGTTTACATTCCCACCAGCAATAAATGAGAATTATTTTTTCTCCACAAGCTCTTCAATACCTACCTATCTTGTTGTTAACAGTCATTCCAACAGGTGTGAGGTGGTATCCCACTGTAGTTTTGAGTTCCATTTCCCTGATAGTAGGAAGTTGAGTATCTTTTCACATATCTGTTGGTCATTTGTATGTCTTCTTGGGAGAGCTGTCTGTTCAGGTTCTCTGCCCATTTTTTTTTTATCTTTGCCCAAGGACATTTTTCCATTCCTTTTAGAGAGAGAAATAAAGAGAGAGAGAGAAAAACACTGGGGAGAGAGAGAAAATTGATTAGTTGTCTCCTGTGTATATCCAGACTGGGGATCATCTGCACCCGGAGCAGAGATTGAACCCACAACCCAGGCATGTGCCTGGGCTGCTACGTGAACCTGCAACATTTTGGTTACAGGACAACACTCCAACTAACTGAGTCACACCAGTTAGAGTACCCATCATTATTTCTTTAAATTGACCAGTATCTCTGGATAGGTACTTTAATATAGTCTATCTTCCTGTGTTCCCCAAGCTCTTCCATGGCCTTCTGCCCCAGTAACATATTGTTTTTCATTAGACTTTTAACAAATGCATTCCTGATTAATAAGGATCTATTTATTTAAGAAAAACTTTAAATTCTTAAAGAAAATATAGGAGAATATAGTTTTGGTTTTAGGATAAGGAAAAATGTTCTTAAACCAGATCCTCTCCAAAAACATGAGTAATGCTAACTTTTTGCATGGTGCATAGGCAATGACTGGAAGAGTCAAATACCAACTGACTGATTTCTGTTTCTTACTGTTTTGAAATTTAGAGTACGAGTTCTGAAATAATCAAATAAAGTTTTACCCAGAAACATACCATATCTTATCTTGGAAAATTTCTAAACCTTTTTGACCATGAAGATCTGAAGACTAATAAGCAAATTCTGAAGTGTATCTATAATTCATACTCGATGGAGCTCAGACTCCTGGCAGCACTTACATCTACAGAGTGCAGGCGAATGAGCTTGATACTTGCCCTCTGTTCCAACATCCTTCTATTCCTCAGGAAAGTAAAGGTCGTTGCCACAAGGAACTTGCAATGTACTAAAAATCACCCTAGAACTTCCAGGTTGGTGAACTCCTGGAGCCTGGGAAGAGTGGTGGGATGGAAACTTGAAGCCTTTTCTGATACAGAGAGATCTAATCAGGCCACTGGGAAGGAGTAGGGAGAGGCGGTAGGAGGATTTTGCTGAAGCAATCATAAACAGTCCAGAACGGGATTGTATGAGAACCAGAATGTCTTCAGAGCACATGGAATTATGGGCCAGAAGATTTGAAATGAAAGAAGAGCTCTCTGGCTTATAGTTTTGTGGGCTCTCTCAGGCTATCTTCCTCCAGGATACCTGGATGATCAACCTGCAGCTGCCTGCATTTTCCAATGGATGGTATTTTGGATGGGAAGGAACTCCAGGTGCAGCTTAGAATCAGGCCGGCCTGGCAAAGGGTGGCAGGGTTATTCGTCTTTGGTCTTTGTATATTCCCGGGGTGATGAGCTCTGAGGCAGAAGCCTGCCATTCTTCCAAAATTGTGTAGCTTTTATATCTTATGTTGTTTTAGTTTGTAAACTAGCCCCATAGAAATAATATAATTAAAAATTAATGGATGCTAGGAGAACTCAGGTGTTAGAGTTTAGCCTTAATTGATAGCTTAAAGTGATTAAAACTGTAACTAAACAGTAAAATGTTCAGCTTTGATAGGTTTAAGTGACTAACGCAAGTGGAAAGCTTCTATTCCAAAATCGTGAAGCTTTTGAATAAATACTCCTTTCCTTTATCACCAAACCTTTGCCTCTGGAATTTTGCCTAGAGGGTAGGGGCAGGAAACAGGACCCCACCTGCTGTTTGGTAACACACCACCTTGTCTTACGTAACTCTTCATCTCAATGTTGATTCTCAATATGCTTAAGGGTCCCCACCTTCAGAAGATTTTCCTGGAATTGGCAGGGCCTCATTCTGTCCACTTGAGCAGTGGAAATAGTGCGGGAGGTGGTGGGATAAGACTACCGGGAGCACTTTTCGCCCAGGCTAACCCCTAAATGAGAACTACAATTTCCAGGGGTCTCTGTGGGCCACATCACTGTTGTGCCTGTACAGAGGCTAAGCTTGTCTGCTGGTCTTGCTAATTCCTGGGGTAATCTTGCTTGGGTTGATTTCAGCACTGTACTGAGACATTTTGTGCCTCAAAACTGGGCTCTCTCCCTACACCCAATGCTAACACTAGCTCAGTTATGGCAGAGTGCTAAAGAATTACATTAAACAGCATGAAATTCATCCACATTGAAAGATGATATTTACATATGTTACCAATCCTTCTATAGCCAGAGTGATCTGGAAAAGGAGATGCAAAAAAAGATGGAGAGATACAAGATTGATATAGTCACGGTATATTCCCACAGACCCAATCAACACAATACAGTGAAGCTGGGAGCTTTCCAGGCTCGGGAAAAACAACTAGTTTTTCACATTGACAGGGCAGGAACATGGCTACTTGAGGAGAAATTGCAGTTCCGCAGACTTATGTTGTAGGGGCTGGACCCTCATGACAGTGACCATTCACATCATCCATTGAGCACTGAAGAAGGAATTTGGATTTAACCGTCACCCCGGACATATTCTGGAAGAAGAGTGTCCATCGTTGGGTCAGTGACCTATCAGAAAACTGTCCTCTGCACTCCACTCTGGGGTAGTTGAGTAATGTAAAGTGTGATTAAGAGGTAAAAAGAAAGTTTGCTTAAGTGAAAAATTCACCTTTTGACAGAAAATCTATTAACATAATTTAAAAGTATTTTAAAGACTATCTCTTGATTGACCAAGATATTCTTGAAAATAAAGAACATAAGGATAAGATTTTAGCCCTTGTTCCTGAAAAAATTCACGATGAACTTCAGCACAACTTCTGAAAGCATCACAGTTCAACTCCAGTGTTCGCAGCTTTTGTAGAAGGCTGGATTTCCATGCCTACTGATTTACAGAAAGTGGACCAGTTTGATTCACTTACAATTCCACCTATGAGCTCCATCTGCCATGGATTGCATGCCATTTCCAGTAAGAAAGTGGAAAACAAAGCTGAATTTGCTATCAAACGTAGAATAGAGTTTAAAGAAAGACAAATCTAGCTCCTTCTGTAAAGGTTTTTGAAAACTTTCTTGAAAACCTAGATAAATCCTGGAAAAGAGAACTTCTCCAAAAGAGTGATTTAGAAAATTTCCTTTTCTTGAGAAATACTTATTTTAAAAAGATTCCTGAGGCCACCAAATGAGAGTGTCAAGTTTTCTGGAGGAAGCAATTATGGGAGAAATAAGCAGACTGCAGAAAAATTTGTGAAATTTAGTATTATACAAAGCCAATTCTAAGATTTCTGAAATAAATGTTCAGTGCTACCAGTTGCCACATATAGAGTAAGTGAGCAGTACTCTTAGCTCACTTGAGTACAGCCTCCATATTTCTGGAGTGAACGTTTTAGGTGACTGAGGGCTTTGTCCTTAAGTCTTAGATGAGTAAGTTAGTTATACTTGGAATGTGCGTGCAGCCACTTTCTGGTTATGCTTGCTGATAGTTTTATTGGGTCGGTCACACCCCACTACCCATCTTTTAAAAACCATATTAAACTGGATATCTAAACCAACCAAAACTTCAATGCAAAATATATGAATTATTAGATTACAATACTAGGGCCTAGTATTTTTTACAACATATTGCAAATGTAGCTCCTAGCTTCTTTTCCCAGAGAACAACTGGATTAGTTTACCTTAAAGAAGCAGTTTAGGAAAAAAAAAGAAAAAACTCAACCAACATAAAATCTATCGTATTTGTCAAAACTCTTGGACTTATAGTTTAGCTAAAATTAAATATAAATTTAATTTTAAAGGGTTTTTTTTTCTTCTTCCATTTTTGATTGTATGTGATAGATTTTATAGTGTCAGATTTTTTTTTGTCAATTTTGATTTACATTTGTCCTACTGTACATTCTGTCGTCTGGGAAACATTGAGAAGCAAGCTGGACTGGTGCTTTCCATGACTTATGAAAGTTTTCATTGCTTGCATTTATTTTAACATTGTTTTCTCTGTAGCCACATAGTCTTTCCCCCCTCCCCCGCTTTTGGTTTATATAGAACAGACTACAATGCTGCCAACACACTGAAATGCCTGGTATTTATTTCTCTTTTCTAACTTTTTAAGAAATGTTGAAGTCTATTATGCAAAACAAAAAACTCTAGATTGTGGTCTGTATGTGAGAATCAATAATATGGCACAGAAAAAAAAACAAATCAAGGGTTGATTTGGGAGAAAACCCAGATCAGTGTCTTTTACGAGAAGCATTAAGTGAGATTTTAGCCCCATCTATCGTCCTATAGCGGGATCACATGTTGGAAATGAAAACTAACTTGTTCTGGACAAGAACAGTGAGCAGTGAGCATAAAGCAGTGAGCATAAGGCAGTGAGCATAAAGCTGAGCACTGACTCAAAGCAGATACAGTTAAGGAAGATAACTATGTTTCTTAGTTACTGTTCTGAAAAACAGCCGCGCAGCCATTTTTAGGTGTAAATAATTTGCCAAATATACACAGGGCCAAGCAGTGGAAGTACTAATTCATACACCAGCTTTAAAATTAGGAAGGTGTAAGAATATAGAACCCCTTATTTGGTCAAAATAAGAATGGATTTGTGATGGAAGTCAATATGGCAATAAAACCTGGGAATAAGAAAGATCACACACATCTAAGGACAATTTTACATATGCATGAATGAGGTCATGTCAACGTGTTCTTTTTTCCTCCTTTAGTGCAAGAAGGTCTCAATACACCCATTTGGAATTGGACTGAAATAGTAAACAAACAAACAAAAAAAGAAAGAAACAGGTAAAGACATACAGGCTATGAATAATGCAATCAGTATATTTGATTACATATATATGGAGATATACGGAGGGACTTAACTTCAAATAGAATAAGGTTTATGGTATATCTATGAAACATTTTCAAAAATTAATCATGCACTTTGCTAAAATGAATATCATATATCAAAAAAGTAAAGTGGTTATATATCACATACCTGTAACAAAGCAAGAAAAAATAATTTAAAAATGTATCATAATCTGATGCAGACTCCAGTCTGCAGGGTCTGTGTGTTGTGGCCACAGTGAACAAATTCACATGGACTGCAGAAGTCCTGTGGAGAGCATGGCTGCTTTCCGTCCTCTCTCAGTGAAAGAGGGCCTGACCCTTTCCCGAAAAGGCTTTTATTGCTTTTCTGGGTACATTACATTGAGAATGTTCTTCATTTACTATGCACAGGTTCGCTGTAGATGATTACCTTTTACAGATAACAAAGGAAAGAATGTTGCTAATTACTTGAAAAAGAAGGATGTTGCAGATATAAAGGGAAAAGTGGTAGAACTGGTTACACTCCATACTTGGGAGATTTAGCACAGATTTTAGGAAGTTACTTTAGAGATATTTAGTAAACATTTTCTGCCTCGATTCAGGGTGAAGATGTTTTAGCAAAAGCAAGCCTCAAAGCAGCCTAGCTACAATGCAGGCCTGACTCCCCATGGGAAAACCGATCCATGGTTTGGCTTTTGTGTGCCGCTCATACCTGTCAATTTTCTGATAGGGCTGAACTACATTTGCCATACCACACAGAATGGTTCCCTATAATAATCATTTGAGGATTAACTCTTTAATCAAAGGAACAGCCCTTTGAATAAAATTATAAACTAAAATAAATAAAGGGAGAATACTTATAACAGAAGGGGATATTGTGAAAGCAGAATTAAGAAAAAATGTACCATTACAATACTCCATTATTAACAAAGATTAACAATAAAGGAGTTGGTATTTACCTTAAGTTATTAGAATTGAATAACAATCCCAAAGTAATGAGGAAAGAGAATTAGTAAAGATGAAAAGGACTAATATGCTTAAAAACATTTTATTAAGAAACAATGGTATACTTTAATTGTTTCAAGTCCCATATTATGGCTTTGATCCATTTTGTGTTAATTTTTTGTATATGGGCACAAACACGAGTTAGTTTCATCCTTTGCATGTGACTTTACAATTTTGCCAGCACCATTTATTGAAGACATTTTCTCTTCTCCATTGAGTGTTTTTGGCTCCTTTGTTGAAAATTATTTGCCCAATATGGATGGGTCTTGAGAATATTATGCTAAGTGAAATAAGTCAAACAGAAAAATTCAAGAACTATGTGATTTCACTCGTACGTATGATATAAAACTAAAAACAACAAACGAACAAACAGGAAAACCAAACAACCAAAACCTCATTGAGATAGACAATAGTATGGTGATTAATAGAGGGAAGGGAGGTGGGGATAGTAAAAGGTAAAAGGGGCCAAATACATGGTGACAGAAGACTCAATTTTGGGTGGTGAAAACACAATGCAATATACAGATGATGTATCGTAGAACTGTACACTTGACACATATAATTTTATTAACCAATGCCACTCCAATCCATTTGTTTTTTAAGAAACAATTCAATAAAACAAAACCATGCCTATTAGTAGCTTGTTAGAAGGGTCAAACACAACATTATTTCAAAGTCATCCCACCAAAGTTTTCTAAGTCTGACTGCCTCATAAAGCCAGACTCATTTTTACTCATTACCTTTGTTCAAAGGGCATCAATGCTCAATCTAATTTTGAATTTCCCTAAGTGTTTCTTTCTACCTAAGTTGGGCCCATTTTGATGTTTCACATCAAATGTACAGATGTTAGGAATGACTGCTAAACTTTTTCTGTATAGAGCCCTAAAGTAAATATCTTAAGCTGTGTGAGCTCAATGGTGTCTGGTGTCTGTCCCAGCTATGCACCTCTGCCATCATTGCTTGAAAGCAGCCATACACAATATGCAAATGAATAAGTGTGTCTGGGATCCAGTACAAATTCATTTATAAGAAAAAAAAAAGAATTTGGTGGTGCATTTGGCTTTCGGGCTAAGTTTGCTGATCCTGGGTTAGAATTAAATACTGATTTCAACAAATGAATTAGCATCATTGATCTATATGTGAACATATAAGCAAGTTCAGTTCAAAACAAAGATATTCTTTTAAGTATAATGGTAATGATAATAATAAAGTAATTACAATTGCTATGTAGCTCTCATTTTGGAAGGGCCCTTCTACAGATCCCACACCTTCATGAGTGTTTTACGTGTGACTTCTCATTTAATATTCACAACCCTGTGGAGTAGCTACTGGTATCACTGCCCTTTTCCAGATGCAGAAATTGAGGTTTATACACTTAAGACATTTATCCAATGGTCTATTAGAAAGGTGGCCGTTTAGGATTGAAAGTCATGTTGGTTGAGTTCAAGTCCTAAGAAGCTACACAGAAATACTTGGAAGTCAGGGTGTCATATACCTGGCACATGAGGGTATTTTTCCTGGTACAGGGAGCTATTTCTCCAAGTTTTTTTTTTTTTTTTTTAATGAAGGCACTTCCACTCTATTTCCCAGGAATAGTTCATCCCATTCTCCTTCCCACCTTGTCCTCATTGTGGAAGTGAACATTCCAGTTAAGAGTCTTCTGTTTCCTGAATTACATAATCAAAAATATTTGGCCCCCAGCATAATTTAGGTAGCATGGACCCCACTCCCTTTTGTCCTCTTGGAGAGGACCTTGTCCAGGCACAGTAAATGCTGGCTCTTGTAAATTTCATTGAGTAAGGTGAAGAAGCAGGCCTTCTTTTAGGAAGAGCTTGTCCACCGGAAACATGATGGGCAGGTCAGAGACTTAAGGGTCTCACTTTCTAGGCTCAAAATGAATCCTTCACTAGTAAAATTATGAGCCTACTTTAATACTTACTGGCTCCTTGTCTGACTCCAATTGGTTACATTCTCAAAGATGAAAAGAGTGACTCACTAGACTCACTCAAACCTCTCTGACTAGAGCAACCATAGAAATTACCATACATGCCTAAGGCTACTTGAGAATAAGGCCAGATTGTTTCTCTAATGTTACCATCTGCCTGGAGTACACCCAAAGGCAGAGTAACTCTAAAACCTGCTAAATTTCCTTCCATTTGGCAACTCTTTAAGAGAGCTTCTTACGATAGCTGATAATGAAGTTTGTGCCAGACTAACAGATTAACAGTCTGACCTTGATATGGGCTGGGACTGAACCCAATGTAGACCATGAGAAACTGCAAAGAAATGTAAAATGAATCACAAAGGTCAGTGGTAGGCGCTACTTAAAGGAACCGCTGGACATGCTGAAGTTCAACCACAAAGTGATGATTGATACAAGAACAAGTACATAAAAGGAAGGATATTTACCAATTCTGTTTTTATTGAGTTAGAATGTTTATGTAGAGGTATTTAATTCAGCTACAAAGATACATTCTTTAACTGAAAAAAAGGAGGTGGCTGACCCATAAATTACACAAATGAGGCAAAAAACCTCATTTGTCTACATTTTAAATCAACATTTAAACTGGCTCCTTATTTTAGACTATAGAGTCTAGAGGTCTTGCCTAACCCTATGGCTCAGGACATCCATCAGAATCACATTAGAATTTAATCAGGCAGAAATAACAGACATTCTTGGCATCATCTAGTGAGATCATGACCTGTCAGTTTGCATTATGCAGCTACCAGGAGAATAAAACTTTGTTTAGGATGTGAAAATTCTCCCCTAAGTAAGTGTAACAGAGGTGAGAGGGATGTCTGGCAGGTAGAAGTTTTTTTCTTAAATTACTTTGAGGACTAAAATTTACTAATCACATATCACTTAACAAACACAGTCAGAAGAGACTTTGGAATTATTCCCAGTTTATCTACACAGCATCAGTAATAATATATAAAGAATACAGGGTTTTCCCCTAAGTCTGTAGGATTCAAAAATAAGGTTATACTAAAACATGAGTCCTTTCTACTATTGTTTAAATATATATTTGATCAGTCTTGGGAAGACAGGTAGATAAATCAGATGTGCAAAATATAGGAAAAGATAAACCATCTATTAATTGGATACAAAGGAGAAATTTAGTATTCAGATTATGGGTAAATTAATGAAAGACTGTACTAGCATGAAAAATATACAATTTAAAACATAAATTGTAGTTTAGGATATGGATAGAGAGAGTAGTTAACACAGAGGAAAGTAAATATTGCTTCTAATTTACTAGAAAAGTTTGAACAATATAATTCCACGATGTTTTATATGAAACTGATATATGTAATATATCATTAACCCTAAGCAGGTACTATATTTTTTCTCTGATCATCTTAAACATTGAAACAAAAAATGTCAGTACTTGATAAATTAAGCATGTAACTAAATCAATAAGTCTACAGGTACTTACATCTACATTGCCTCTTCTTCCTTCTTCCATTATCAATCACTTACTTCTCCAGGGTTATCCAGTTTTGAAAAACTGAGATATATTGAAACCACTTAAAGCATTTCTGAAAAACAAAACAAAACAAGATATCTTTAACTTCAAAATGTTCCAAGAATTGCTTTAATTGTCTGTGTCCTCAGCAACAGCAAAATAATTGATTCTTTGAGGTGAATCAATACTCGTTCTTTGCTCCTTTTCTGATCTTAAAAAAAATTGAGTCATGGGCATGCCATAAGGACATTAGATTCCTGTTGTTGTTATAGCCAATTACCACAAATGTAGTGGCTTCAAGCAATGCAAATTTGTTATCCAACAGAGTGGAGGTCAGAAATCCTAAAACCAAGGCCTCAGCAGGTCTCCATTCTTTCTGGAGGCTCTAAAGCAGAATGTTTCCTTGCCTTTTCCAGTTTCTAAGGCCTCCTCCAGTCTTTGGCTCCTGGCCCTTCCTCCACCTTCAAAGATAACAGCATAGTGTCTTCAAAACTATCTCTGACTCTGATACCTGTGCCCCCTTCTTACAAGGACCCCGATGATTACATTGGACCCACTCAGATATCCAAGATAGTCTCTCCTTCACAAGAGCTTAATCACATATAAAAGTCACTTTGCCGGGTAAGATAACATGCTGACAGCTTCCAAGCACAGGAACATGGACATCTTTGACAGGAAGTACGGAAGGACATTATTCTGTCTATTAATAGCATTTGAAGTTTGAATTTAAATTTAATGAGAAAGAAGGCAATGAAGATAAAAAAAAAAAGATCTTTTGGGAAACAGTTTATCACTAAAAACACAAAAAAGAGGTTAATATAATTCCTCTCAGATATTAAGTGAGAATTAAGGTCTGTTAAGACAGAAGTCAGCCTTTTTTTGGAGGGTTATTTTTTTAATATGGGCCATGAGATATTTAAAGAATTTATAAATTGCCTTCCCCTTCCCATTATCTGCCTTATCTGTAGGACAGATATGTAAATGAAGGCAGAGGGAAAAATTAGAAAATGTACTTCACATTTAAGACATTTTGTAAAAGGTATTTATCTCATCAGCTTCCTAATTATATTCTAGTCCAAGCCCCACCACTTCATATGTAAATGATCATAAGTATCTAGTTATTAGTGCTTTTTCAAGGCTCTCACCTGCAACCTGTCTTATAGATTATTATTCATAACACATGCCATTTATCAATCACTTTGTTGTTTCAACCCCTTAAATCATACCTCTTCACAGAGTAAGTCATTGTTTAATCAGTTATTTCATTAGTTTGCTCATTCTACTGATATTTTATAGGTCACTTTCTAAAGTTTGTGCAAATGCTGTGTGGGATAGGGGGTGACAAGCACAAAAGAAACACAAACGTGTTTTGTTTACACAAATGTGTTTTCACAGCCTTTTCCAGGCTCACCACTACAGAGAAGGATTTTGTTGCTTTAGGAGTCATCAGAGTGCCGCTTAGTGACGTCACTTAGTGACGAAGATCGTAGACAGTGGATTCAGACTTTCTAGGTTCAGAGAGGAGCTCAACCATTCATCATCCTCATGATCTGGACAGATGACTAACTCCTTTGAGACTTACATTTTCTTAATGAAACGAGAATGGTTTTAACCTTTACACAACGGGTTGTTTTGAAATTTAAATAAGCCAATCCATGTAAAATGCTGAAACCAGTGCTCTTAACATATGTTAACCATTATGGTCCTTACTTATTTCTATAAGGACTATCTTCTTTTTCTTTTTCTCTTTCTTTTTCTTTCTTTGAAGATTTTGTTTATTTTATTTTTAGAGAGAGAGGAAGGGAAGGAGATAGAGAGGGAGAGAAACATTAGTGCAAGAGAGAAACATTGACTGGTTGCCTCTCATATGTGCCCTGACTGGGAACCGAACCCAAAACCCAGGCATGTGCTCTGACTGGGTATTGAGTGGTGACCTTTTGCTTTGTAGGATGGTGCCCAACCGACTGAGCCACACCAGTCAGGACTATAATAATTATCTTCTAATCAAGAACTGCATAGTTATCCTAATAGTGTGTAAAAGGGAAAGCTGGTGAGCTAAAACCACATGTAATATGGTGTTCTAGGACCTTGAGATAGTACAGAAGACTTAAAAAACTAGGTTTCTCTGTCTGCATTTAGTTTTGTTCAGGGAAGACAAACATTGATTGAATATTCATCTGTGCATATGTTAAATTATTAATGTTGCAACTGCTATAATTGTAAGAGTAGAGGAGTTTGATCTGCTCTGGATGGTCACCAAAGCTTTCCCTGGGATCTGAAGGTGATGAGGGGATTGAGCATAACCCACCTGAGGAAATGAAGAGAGTGTGGATGGGCTGCTTTCGGCAAGGTGGTGTTTGGAGTGAAAGCAGTATGAGGAGCAGAAAGAGGCCAGGTCATGTAGGGCCACGTGAGTCTTTTTATAACGTGAGTCTTATTAGTGATTTTGGTCTTTGTGTTTAGGAGAAGTGTGTTTTATGTTGTGAAAAGATTTTTCTTCTGAGACTGCTTGAAATAGAAAAGAATATCTGGCTAGAGCAGTAGGAGGCTGGTGAGGGCTGATGGTAGCTAGGAACAGGGTAGCGGCAGTGTAAATGCGGGTGACTATATGGGTTTGAAAACTGTTTGAGAGAGAATCAACAGGTTCCGTTAATAATGATGGAGTAGATGTGAGTATCAAGGAGAAAATGTCACGTATGACTCCTAAGCTTCTGGCTTGAGTATCTAGTTGAATAGAGAGCAGCTGTATCCCTGGGAACACTGGAGAGGACTGGAAATTGGTGTTGAACTTATTGTTGACTCTTTGGCAAATTTGTCCTCAAAATGAAAGCAGAGTTTATCTAGAATTAAAATTATCACCTTAGAGATGAGCTGAGAATACTGATTAACTATGAACATATGATACTAGAATTTACTATTGAAAGGCATGCAACTTGACCAGATTGAAGTTGTGATTTGGGGGGCAGAAAGGTGTTTATCAAGATAGAAGACAAAATATTTGTGCAATTTTTCTTTTTTATTTGTTTTCATTGCATAGAGAAAGCCAGGGAAATTTCTCTGTAAAATTGCAAAAAAAAAACAGTATCTTCAACCAACCTACAATGAAATCCAAACACTAAATCAGTAGAAGCTTTTGTTGCCTAGAAAGAGATGGTTAGTACTAGACGTGGCTGGGTGGATGTAAATCCCTCCTCCTGCCTTGCTAGCTAGTGCTGGTGACTTGGCTGCTGCTGGAGAATTTGAAGATAGTAAGTGCTGTTTTCTACAAGAGATTGAAGAAATGTATAGGTAATTCTGTGCAAAGAAGAGGAGAAAAGGAATTTTGGTTAAAAGAACAATAAGCTCTTGTGACAGAAGAAAGATGATACACAAAAATCCAGCTAATTGTGTGAAGGGCTCCAGGGTCAGGCATCAGTAGACAAAGTTTCAGCAGAGGACGCTCTCATTACTCTAAAGGTAGTACATTAAGTTGGATTCATATGCAGAATTTATAACTCTTTACACAACAAGGGAAGAAAGAATCTGCTTATGAGTTTAAAGGGAAGACATTTCTACTCTGAGTTGTAAGTCAAGAAGCCAATATTTTGGAAGATCAGTTGTAGTTGAACCAAGATGTGGAGGAATCTTTCTTCAGGAAAAAACCTGTCTTAATCATATACCTAGCACACATCTTGATTACTTGGTAAAGTTAATGAAGAATAAGGGGGAGAGAGAAGGGAATTTAGGCAGGATTTTAGGTCTAACTAAAAAGCAGAAAGGTTTTAGCAGCTGGATGGCATGCAGGTAAGCCTTGCTTTCTGGTAGAAAGAATGCAAGGTGCTAGCGGGCTGCTTGGCCAATCCCTGTCTCTAGGCTCTCCACAGCAAGCCTAGGGTAGAGCTGAAAAAAATATGACTTATGTTTTACCCCTGAAATCAAGGTTTATTATAAGATGGATGACTATGATTATTAGGGACTCATGCCCTTGATTTTCACAGAATCCTCTTTGAAAAACGAATGATTTAGCCTGGCTGGCGTAGCTCAGTGGATTGAGTGCGGGCTGCGAACCAGGCATCGCAGGTTCGATTCCCAGTCAGGACACATGCCTAGGTTGCAGGCCATGTCCCCCAGCAACCGCACATTGATGTTTCCCTCTCTCTCCCTCTCCCTTCCCTCTCTAAAAATAAATAAAGAAAATCTTTAAAAAAAAAAAAAAAAAAAAAAGAAAAACGAATGATTTAAATGTGACTTTGCTGAGTAAACTGGCACATTTCAATCTATCTAAATGAATGCTCGGAAAAGGCACTTGAGCAACATGCTATGAGCTCAAAGGGAGTGATTCACCATATCTGGACAACTTAAAGAAGTTAACCCAGAGGAGATGTTAATAGACTAGAATTTGTTTCATACCTATTAAAGACTACTAATTTATATTTACATATATATATGCATATACCTACGGAAAAGCACATATGTAAGTGTATATCTCAATTAATTTACATTGGACATAGTCAACCAAACAACCAATATTCAGATCACAATGTACAAAACAGCACCTAAGAAATCATTTTTGTGCTCCCTCTCTCTACCTTCCCCAAAAGAAACCACTATCCTGACTTTTATCACCATAAATTAGATTTGTTGGCTGCAATACTTTATAAAAATAGAATCCTAAAGCATGTAAACTTTCATATATATCTTCTTTAGTCAGATATTATGATTTAGAGATTCAAGTAAATTGTTGTACATAGCAGTAATTTGAATATACCATAATTTATATACTCATTTGTACTACCTGAAAAGGTAATTTAAGATAGTGATTTAGCCCTGGCTGGTGTAGCTCAGTGGATTGAGCGCAGGCCACAAACCAGGCATTGCAGGTTCGATTCCCAGTCAGGGCACATGCCTAGGTTGCAGGCCATGGCCCCAGCAACCACACATTGATGTTTCTCTCTCTCCCCATCCCTCCCTTCTCTCTCTAAAAATAAATAAATAAAATCTTTTAAAAAAAGATAGTGATTTAAATTAAAATATTAATTTTAGGTAGTAATTTCAATTAAAATATTTTTAATAATATTAAAATATTAAAGTAATTAAAATTAAAATATTAATTTAAGGGAGAGTCAATAAATTAAGGACCCATGGTGTAGTCTCTAGGAAACTTATCCCTTCTCCTTCTCCCCAAATAATAACACAATCTATAGTTAAGTTTGTATAAGAGAATATTTTCATAAATATTATAGAAATATTTAAAAATGCATTTGATTAATTAATTATAAATGTATTAGGAAGAAAGAGAAGAATAACCAAAGGGTAAAATGGGAAAAACAAAGTAAGTTGCTCAATCCAAAGGCAACAAAAAACCAGGGAGCATACAAAATATTTAAACACCACCATTAACAAAAATGACTGACTGACATGTAGAGCATTCTACCCATTAGCAACAGAATACACTTTTCCCCCAACGGCATGTGGATCATTTAACAAAATATACCATGTCTTTGGCTAGAAAGCCCAGGGCTTAAAAATCATACAGAATATTTATCTGAGTACAGTAGAACTAAACTAGTAGTAAATAGCAACAAGAACAAAAAAGAAATCTCTGCTTAGCAATTAAAAAGCACATGTCTAAGTAGCCCATTGGACAAAATTGTCAAGGAAATAAGATAATATTTTAAGTTAAATAAAAATGAAAGTAACATGAACAGAAACTTACAGAATGTCACTAAAGCAATGCTAAGTGACATGTATAGCTTTAAATGCATATTGTGGAAAAAGAAGAAAGCCTAAACATTACTAATCGGAGAATCCATCTAAAGAAGCTGGAAAAATAGCAAATAAAGACAAAATGAAAGAGAAGAAAATAAATAATAAAGATAAGACACACAAGCAATGAAACAGAAAACACATGAACATCAGAGGACTCAATGAAAACAAATTTAGTTCCTTTAAAAGACCAAAAAGAAAAAGACTGATCAAGAAAAAAAAAAGGAAATTACCAAATCAATAATTAAAAATGCACATCACTACATATCCTCTAGGTATAAGAAGATAAGGACAAAGTATAATGAACAATTTTATTCCCAAAGTTAAACATTTAGATGAACGGAATTGACAAATTTTCTGTGTTTGGTATAGGAAGAAATGAAAATTAATAGTTCTACACCTTGTAAGAAATTAAAACCATTACCCTAAAGAAAATGCCAGATCTGGATAATTTCACACATGAACTTTTCTAAACAAATGCATAAACTTTTCCTGAAAATAAAAAAAAATGCTTGAATTATTTTATGAGTTCTCTATAACCACGAATCCAGTATGTAGAAAGGATATTATAAGAAGGACAAATTAGATGTAATGTCTCTCATGATTATAGATACAAAACCCTAAGCAAAATATTAGTAAATCAAACCAACAATATACACATTTAAAAAGGAAAATATACTGTGATCAACTGGTGTGACATTAAAGCAGTTTTTTCTAGACTCCTTTTCCAAGCCAGGGTTACTTCTGTCATCTGAGTTCTGAACCATTTTCCTCTTTTGTTTCTTGCTTTACCCAACTTCACTTTTTATATTATCATATTTTTCTTTCCTTTACTTACACAAGTCTTCCTAGTCTTAAATTGATGTGCCTATCAACCATAATCCCATCTCTTCTTCCACCAGTACTCAGGCTGACTTGAATAAACAGTGTTAGGCATGCAGCTCTCCCTGCTGGAGAGTCTCTGAATTCCCTAACGGGAGCTCCTCTGGCAAAGTGTATGCCTGCATAGCTTTGCATGCTCCCTCCAGTGGGAGCTGACAAACCTTACACCCACTGAAACTTGCATTAGGACTGAAATTACGTTATTAAACACTACCCAGCCTTCCATATTGTCTTAGATAGAATTACATAGAAGATAGAATCTGAAGTAAAAGACTATGTGCCTGATTTATACTGGTGATTGCCCACTTCTTAGAGCTGAGGTCTGAGGGGCTGCAATCACCAATAAAGCATAAGCAAGTGGCTTTTGCTTTAGGTTCTGATTTCTACAAGGGAAGAGAGAACAGGTAAGTAGGGTGCATTACTGAGGCAGCCACAGCTTTATAACAAGAATAATTTTTTCCTTTGTCTCGCTGGGTACACTCATCAAATTATGAAAAAATGCATCTCAAATAATCCAAACCAGGAGGATGTTGACAGATCATTTCTTCCGGTTCCCTCTGGAGTCCTATTCTTCACTGGCCCAAGTTTTCCCCCATAGAAGAGTGATTAGCCTGCATTTCCGGGTTTCTCACCTGATGGTTTCAGCTACGATCAGGAAGCCCAATTCCTCTGCCTGCTGTGTGAAAATTTCTTCAAGTCAGAGAGGGTGAGAGGAACAAGGATCTCAAAATTTTATGTTAGGTTGCTCTGCAACAATTGGGGCAGGATCCACATAAAATTAACAGATCAACAACTGGAACCAAAGAATTGGCCTAGGAATCAAGATGAGTTCAAGAAGATCTATAGTGACAATAAGTGGTGCCAGATGTACTCATATAGCCTGAGTTTTCTGTTAAACTCTAGAAATATATTTTGTACTTTCAGTGGTGCCTTTTTAATGAATAAAATTATTTGCTGGTTTTCAATGTCATACTCAACAACACAGTTAGATTGACTCTCAAACTGTTTTGCAAAATCTGTACTATTACATTTTTTTAGGATCTGGGACATATATCACATATCCTAGCAGAGCATACGAGGTTAACATCCCAAAGTAATTTATCATTCAAAAAGTATAAATCCACCCTAGCTGGTGTGGCTCAGTGGACTGAACACCAAAGAGTCACTGGTTCGATTCCCAGTCAGACACGTGCCTGGGCTGTAGGCCAGGTCCCCAGTAGGGGTTTTGTGATAAGCGACCACACATTGATGCTTCTCTCCCTCTCTTTCTTTCCCCCTTCCCCTGTCTAAAAATAAATAAATAAAATCTTTTAAAAATATGTAAATCATATATTAAAATTCAGAATATATTAATAAACTTGTGCTAATAGCAGGCTTTACCAAAACCAATAATTTTCCCAAATACATTTTTGTTTCTTATTTATATATTTTTAATACTCACCTGAGGATATGTTTATTGATTTCAGAGAGAAAGAAAAATGGGAGAGAGAGAGAGGAAGAGAAACATTTATCCATTGCCTTCCATATGCATCACAAACAGGGATGGAACCCACAACCTACATGTGTGCCCTGACCAGGGATGGATCCTGCAGCATTTTGGTGTATGGGACAATGCTCCAACCAACTGAGCCACCTATCCAGGGCTGTTTCTTATTTTTGTAGCACTTCTTAGAATACTTTCAGTGATTGTGTTAACATTTTTTGAGTACACAATGCACTTCTGAGACATTATAAAATTGGGTGTGATGACAAAAATGGAATCCCTTTCAGATGGGTAACAACAATATACACAGTAAAATAAATTTAGAAATACATTTAGAAAACAGTGAACTGAGTGGTTAGAAAGAGTAAAAATGGTCAATATGTTAACACTTCTCTTTTATATCCAAGTTACAATAAAACCGAAAATTATGTCATTACCATAAGAGATGGCTACTTCCATCCTTCCATTCCTTTTAGCATCTCCATTTAATTGTGTTTAGAAAATGGATTTAAATTTAACTTGTCACTTATGGCTCTTAGTAATGCTTGGAAAGAGTTGCTTTTCAACACGTTCCACTCAACAGTCTCAATGGGCCTGTGAGTAGTGTTATGTTCTTCTATCCCTTAGCATTATTTTCTAAGATGCCAATGCTTAGCCAAAGCTGTTACATTAGGAAGAGTGAATATTTGCGGGAAGCCAGTGCTGTTCTTCCTGAGGAAGCAGAGCAGACTCAGGAGGGAGTCTGGCTGTGCTGGGTGGGCAGTGATGCACAGGGGGATGAGACTGAGTGAGGAAGGTGGCTCCTCCAATTGGTAGAAAACAAATACCGGGCGCTCACATGTGCAAAAATGATCCCATTGTTGCATTCATGATTATTACCAAACCAGTAGAGCACAATATGTTAGTGTGTCTATGTGTATGACAGGGACCACAGTTAAAATGCAGATCCCTGAACCCTGTTCCATATCTATGAGATTTGCAAAATGTTCTTCAAGTTATTTTTATGCAAAATGAAGGCTGGCAACTATGAGTTGCCTTAAATTCTAAAGGTTAAGAGTTTATGGTGTCACTACTTATATTTAAGTCTTTTATCCACCTTGAATTTATTTTTGTGTATAGATAAGTTGGTGATTGAGTTTCATTTTTTTGCACATTCTCCCAACACCATGTTGAAGATGATATTTTTATTCCATTTTGTACTGCTGCCCCCTTCATCAAATATTAATTGATCATAGGTGACATGTGCACCAGCCTGCAGTGATCTTGGACCACTGCAGATGCTCATCGAAACACGAGAAAAACATACATAGAGACAACCAGGTCCTATGGGGAAGTAGGGACTGAACGGCTACTCTCTCTAGTCGGGAGAGTCCCATTTCCATTCCCAAGCAGGTTTTTATTAAGAATACAGACTTAGTTTGTGGATTCATAGTCTGGCAGAAAAGATCAAAAGGAATAGGTGACTTACAAAGGTGCTGACGGAACTCCGGGATTCTGGGCAAAGATTGGAATTTTATCATTTGAAAGGATTACAGGGCCCAAAGGGCTGTTTTTGGTTTCCTGTCTGTGTCTCCAAATTCAAATTTAATAACATCCTCCAGCAAACAGATCTCACAGGATCTTGCATATTCTATGCCCCAAGTCTGATTACCCCAGGGGTCCACTGACTCTGGTCTGGGCTGCACCCCTCTGTTATTTCCACAGACTTGAGTTGGGCAGAGGTGACAAAGGCAGCCATGAGATTTGGATTTCTCACATCTAAGAACAAAGACTCAGGTTTTGGCAAAGCCGAGGGGGCAAGGGTTGATGTCCATCACCCCTCCACTTCCACAGCCCCAAGTTTCTTCCCTGAGGCCTCCTCATGATCATGTCTATCTTAGGTGATTCCCCCTGTAGGAAATCTTACCCATCATTGGCTAACTGATCGAGGCCAGGAGGCCAGGCACAGAACAGGCAGCATTCATGCCAGGGAAATAAGTTTTGTCTACTTAGTGGCTCCTGGTCCCAAGGTCTTTCACTCAGTCTAACTCACGGGGGGTTATAGCTTCCTGAGACCAGGCAGGGTGGTCCCCAACACATAGAGACTTGTCTGGGCTCTCTATTCTGTTCCATTGGTCTATGTGTCTGTTTTTATGCCAGTACCAGGCTATTTTGATTATAGTAGCCTTGTAGTATAGTTTGGTATCAAGTACTGTGATCACTCCTACTTTGTTTTTCTTTCTCAAAATTTCTGCAGCTATTTGGGGTCATTTATGGCTCCATATAAATTTTTGAAATGTTTGTTCTGTATCTGTGAAATATTTCCTTGGTACTTTAATAGGAATTGAGTTCAATCTATAAATTGCTTTGGGTAATATGGACATTTTGAAGATGTTAATTCTTCCAATCCATAATCATAGTATGTGCTTCCATTTGTTTGTGTCTTCCCATGCACCCCAATGTTCATAGCAGCACAATTTACAATAGCCAAGAGCTGGAGGCAACCTAAGTGCCTATCAGCAAATGAGTGGATCAAAAAACTATGGTACATTTACACAATGGAATATTACACAGCAGAAAGAAAGAAGGAGCTTCTATCCTTTCATGACAGCATGGATGGAACTGGAGAGCATTATGCTAAGTGCAATAATCCAGGCAGTGAGGGAAAAATACCATATGATCTCACCTTTCACTGGGACATAATCAACAAAAAAAAGCAAGCAAAATATAACCAGAGACATTGAAATTAAGAACAATCTGACAGTAACCAGAGGGGAGGTGGGAGAGGATAATGGGGGGAAGGGAAAAAGGGTTTTCAGGAACTACTATAAAGGACACCTGGACAAAAACAAGGGGGGTTGGAAGCAAGGGAGGGAGGAGGGTTTGGCTTGGGTGGGGGCGTGGGAGTGGTGGGGAGTAAACACAGACAACTGTAATTGAACAATAATAAAATGATTTTTTAGAAAAAGAGTTTATATAGTAGGGGTTAAGAACATGAACCCTGAAATAAGTCTACCGGGACTCACTATTTATGCTGGGTTGATAATTTTACTTCTGTTTTGAGCCTTTAGTTTGACATACAATACATGTTCAGTGAGTGCTGGGTGAAAAGCTAACTGTCGAGGCAAAGCTCCATATTTTCAATGACTTTGCTCCTTGCATGTTGCCTTCTAATGAATTCACTTCCCCTTTAAGAATTCTCTGAATGACTATTATAACTAGATTTCAAACCCACATAATTGGAGATGTTTTTTAATTTAAAAAATCATATTCTTCATTTTTCTGGAGTCAGGGATCTGTTTATTATGGTCTAGTTACTTGTCTACACATGGGCAAGCCTAGAGTTACTTAAGCAGAAGCATTCTGCTCAGGTGTATTAAATGTCAGAGGAGAATAGGCTGAGTTGTCCCCAAATAACTAGGACCCAGGTAAGCAAATCAGGATTATTTGAAGTTTCAAAACAAGTGAAGAATAACTAGATCTTATGGACAAGGAATAACTAGATTGTGGAAGGAATGAGTGGGGGTGAGGAACCCTACTCTAGAGAGGAACTAGGCTATTATCAGGCAAAAAAAATATTGAAGATAGAACACACAGCATTATTCAAATATTCCATGATGCCTCTGACTTCAATAAATAACCCCGTATGAAATAAATACCTATCATAAGTTTGAGTTTGAGCTGAAATATGTATTGTATGTGATGTTATGAATAACATTTTAGACTACAAACAATATTTTTTAAATGGCTGATTTTAAGTAAAGTGAAGCCATCATGTTTCAATTACAATTGTAAATTCAGAGAGACTCACAATCTCCTTAGTCTCAAAGTCCCCAAGACTCAGAGACTGCTTAGGCAGTAATATATTTTTTTACATTATCTTCACTCTCTAAATGCACTTTCAGTTTTCTTCCCTGCTCTTGGATTATTGAAAATCATTACCATTGCAGCAAGACTAATTTTTGTGCTGTTACAAATACTGACTTTTATTCTTAATGGCTGAAGACAAAAAGCAATTATAATCGATTCTACGCAGAAGCTTCTTCTAGTTACAATTATAGCATTTGTGTAAAATTTAAAATCTCCAGTTGTAGTTGTCTAAAAAACAAATTCTCAATTGTCATTAAAATATGAAATATAATTTTCTAAAACAGGTATTTTTTAAAGCAATATCTGGAACTTGTAACTAATTCTGACCCCCAAAATGCTGTTCTTTTTTCCTGGCTCCCAATAAAATGGTAACTTTTTACCATTTTACCCACCCCCAAAATGTAGCAAAAATTTCCTTGCATTCTGAGCTCTTGAAACAAGTTATCTTATTAAAATGAAGTTTAAGAACTGTTTTCATATAAATTACCTGTGGTCTATCCATAATTCCAAATGTGATTCATTCTCTGAAGCATTTTAGGATTTTTTTGTTCGTTTGTTTGTTTGTTTTTTACTGAAGTAATTTTAAAACCTTCGAATGTCTTTTCTGCCAACTTGTTTCTGTCTCCTTTCCTTACCTTTGCCTGTGCATGGATTAGGGAGGCTCAAATATTTAATTTGGAAGAGAATAGGTTCTAAATTTGGAGTTGTTTTTTCCTTTATACATTACTCCCTGTGTCTAAACAAATATGGCCTCCAGAAATGCAAGCCCTTTGCTGTTATATTTCATGACCAAGTTTCTTGCAGTGACCAAAAAAATGGACTGTTATAGGGGTGTTGAAATTGTCGCCTTGGTCAGAGCTTAACCATCACTGCTGATGAGAAGTCTTTGATCTCTGCTGTCTAGATCAGAAGGGTTTTTCTGGATCCTCCACAATACCTTGTATTTGTTCTTTTAATGCACTTATCACATCAGAGTGTAAATTATGTTTATTTATCCATAGCTTCTATTAGACTATAATTTTCATGAGGGAAAGGAGAGGTTGGCCTTGTACCTAACACAAATCTGGTACAGAGTAGGTATCCCACAAATGTTTTTATGTAAACTGACCAGTAAAAACTCCCTTTCAGCTTGCCTCCAGGGAATTGAGAAACACAAAGTCTGAGTGGTGAGCAGGACATCTGACACTCTACCATTGATTCTCTGTTAGCTTAAATGTTGCTTATGAAGGATATCTTATATTCTAAAATCAGAAAGTTGAGCTGGATGTTACCTAGACATCACTGCAACTCTAAATGTCTAATAATATCTGATTTCTGATGTTCCTTAGAATTAATTTGAACAGGAGGAGGGAAAAGCAAGTTAAATGATTGCATCTTGAAAATGTTCATGAATACATACATATGTGTATGTGTATGTGTGTGTGTAATAAATGAGAGGGAAAGAGCAAGAAGTGAGCAAGGAAGGAAAATGAGATAAAGAAAGCAAACAATGAAATTTAGATTTTAGACAGGAATTATGACAGATATACCAACTGAATCAACTAAAAAGTATCAAGTATAACAATCTCATCAAAGCCACAACTAGGATGAAAATAGATCTACTGGAATCAAAATTTTGAACAATACCCTACCTCCAATGAGAAAAAGCTTACTAAAATAATGAGGATGTGGGTGGAGGTAGAGTGTGTAGAACATGACTTAACTTGAACACCAGAGGGCAGTAGGAGATTTTCTTATCTAAAATATACAGTAACACCATCAAAATACAGCCTGTGAAATATAAGGTTGTCTATAGCAGTGGTCCCCAACCTCTTTGGAACCAGGGACTGGTTTTGTGGAAGACAATTTTTCCGCGAACCGGGAGTGGGCTGGGGGATGGCTTCGGGATGATTCCAGCGCATTACATCCAAGCTCACCTCCTGCGGTGCAGCGCAGTTCCTAACAGGCCCAAATCTGTCTCCGTGGCTCACAGGGTGGGGAACCCTTGTGCTGCAGTGCCTAAAAATAAAATGAAATATATCGTATCTAAAGAAAAAACTCAATTTGAAACATTTTTTCATCAGTCATATTTACTCAATGCCCACTGTGCACAGACTCTTTAAAAATACAGGATGGGGCAAAAGTAGGTTTACAGTTGGAGTATGCAAAACAGTTTATTCTTGTATTAGTGTTTATTAATTATTATATTATTTTTCCGTAGGAACAACTGTAAACCTACTTTTGCCCCACCATATATGTTGAAGATATTCTTGAATAAATATGCACACAGTTCCTAGGTATTTAAAATGGAATGATTATTAAATCTATTATCCTTCCAATGTTACCTCATACGAGTCAATGCTTCCTAATTTCATTAAAACCAAAGTAGCTAATGCATATATGCCTCTTATAATAGCAAACTATAATTGCTTCCTTTTTTATTCTTTATTTTTTAACTTAAGTTATTGTTTAATTATTTATGCTATTACAATGGTCCCAATTTTTCCCCTTTGCCCCCTTTTACCCAGCCACCCCACACTCCTTCAGGCAATCTCCACACACTCGTCCCCATCCATGGGTCATGCATGTAAGTTCTTTGGCTGCTCCATTCACCTTTTTTTGTTGCTGTTCAATTACAGTTGTCCCAATTTTTCCCACATTGCTCTCCCCTGCCATGCCCACCCCTTAAGTTTTGGTATAATTGACATATAATATCATATTAGTTTCAGGTGTGCAACATGATAATATTAACAACAATCATCACACATAGTCACAATTTTTTTCATTATAAGAATTTTTTAAATTTACTCTCTTAACAACTGAACTATAACCTCTTGAGTAGCTTTCTTCTTTCTTGTGCAAATACTCTCTAAATAAATGCCTATAACTAACAGTGCTGATTCTCTTCTCCAGTATTCAAACTGCTTGAAATCGTAAAAATGAAAATCTGTGTGACTTATGTTTCCAGGAAGTCTTTTTTTTTATCCATGTGAAGACAGAGCTAAAAGGTAGAAAGAGTAAATGAAAACAATTGTTCTGACCCCTTTGTTTCTATAGATGAAGAAATTCTCCAATACCACACTGTTCTCTAGCATTGCACTGGCCAGTACTGTAGCCACTGACCACATGTCATTATTTCAATTTAAATCAATTACAACAAATCAAAACTTTACAATGCTGTTCCTCAGCTTCACTAGTTATATTTCAAATGCTCAATAGCTACACATGCGTAATGACTACCATATCAGATAGGCAGAGATGGAACTTTTCCATCACGACAGAAGGTTCTTTTGGATCACACTAGAGAAAGAGCTGGAATGAAACCAGATCTCTTGAAATGTTTTGCCAGGGAAGTTGAATCAGAAATGTGTGGTGTCAGCAAACACAAAAAAGAAGATAGTTTCAAGAAGGAAATAATAACACAGCAGAGTTGACAGGCAGATGGAAACCGAGAGGTCCATTGATTCTGGCATTTCAGGAATCTTTCCCATCACGCAGTACAGTGCCCCCCCACTTCCCAGTGTCCTAACATAACATCGCGATCTCCCAGAAAGGGAAAATAACTGCAACACATGAAATTACTGAATTACAAAACATATCAATTAATCAGTATCAAAACATATCCAATTTTAACTTTTGCAGTGTAAACTTTGCAACATTTTGGTGAAAACATAAACTGAAGGAAAGATAAACTAATCTGGAATCCTTTGGAGACATCAACCACTGTCTGCATGCCCTCTGGAGAGTTAGTTATTCATAGAAGATGCTCTTATTGATGACCCTGGCAAGTGCATGTCAGCGAGAGAGCAAGAGCCTAAAGCCATGTTCCAGAGTAGAATGACAGAACCAATGAGGAGGAAGCAGACATCAGGTATAAGCTGTTCTAAGGAGGTGACAGAGAAGAGAGGATGGTAGCACGTGGAAGATCAGTTTGTTTCACTTAACTCTCTACCCTAAGATTAATAAATGAGCTTCTGACAAGTTCATGAATCTTATGAAACTAAATGCAAAACTTTCCAGGTTTGTGCATTTGTGTCTTTTCTGTAGATAGAGAGTGGGTAGCATATCTTTCATAGGAAAGTTAGATGGGAGAATTTGAAGATAAAGAAAGCCAACTGAGCAAGGTCCCAGAGGAAGCAGGTAAGAAAATAAATCAGGTAGAGAGGGGAGAATAAATTTTAGGAAAGCCTCAATTTCGGTCATCATAAGGAAGAAAGCCTGGATAAGCAGAGAGAAATAGTCTTGAATAATTGAATTGAGAAGCTCTGCAACACTTCTCAAAGAGTTTCATATTTCTTAATGGTTTCACCCTGGCTTTCTCCAAATGTTTTTGGCAAATATGACCTCTACATAGAAAATTGTTTCTGTTGAACAATATATTACCATTTGTGGAAAATACCTAAAGGCACAAATTATAAACTAACTTATCAATACATACTAATTAAGCACTTAGTATAAGCTGATATGCTCAATATTGTGTTTTAACATGCTTGTATATGTTTACTTGTACCAAGACTAGAACTATGCAAAGAGAGACCTAGTGCAATATAACCTTAATATTTTTAATAGATTTAGTACATTTTGGAATCTTACTTTTCTTTCCTATTCATCATACATAATTTTTTTTCTGCCTTTCTTCTAGCTTGTCCAAAACCCTCATTGTCCTTTACATTAACTAGTCACAATACCTAGGTAGCCTATCTAATTACAATGTGACATTATTTCCTTTAACCTGTCTGTATGTTACTCTAAAGTAGATGTTTGGAATTTGTATTATTGTTCTATCATTGTTCTGATTGATTCTTAATAATCTGTAGTTGAAAGTTCAATAATAATACAATATTTATTAAGTAATGACTACATTAAAGAGCCTTAAATTCATTGCATCATTTAATCATCCCAAAGACTTTAGAGATAGTTATATTATTACCTTGTTTTGCAGATAATATGTGCAACAACTTTTAAATCTCCAGGGCTCATACTGAGAAACAGTGGTAAGAACAATAGGTTCTCTGACTCCTTGGACGTTACATTCTGGGAAGAAAATATAAATTAAACAAATTAGTGACATAATAACAATTACAATAAGTAATATGAAAGCCCATAGCTGAAGTATCTAATTCTGTGTGATCAGAGGAACAGCAAAAGATTCCCTAAGGATTTAAAAAATAAATGAAAGCATTTATTCATGAAGACATACACACCCGTATGTTCAGGACAGCATTATTCACGGTGGCCAAGACATGGAGACAACTGAACTGTCCTTCAACAGATGACTGCATAAAGTAGGTGTACATTCAAGGGGGGACCCACAAAAAAACAGAATTACCTTCTAGAGGGCGAACCTCTTGTAGCACAGGCTTCCCCTACCAGGTGAGTGTTCTATGAACCCATCTGTATCAGTGTACCAGCTGGCATTGTTGTGAGAAGCTGTGTTCAGTTTCTTTCTTTTTTTTTTTTTAAAGATTTTATTTATTTATTTTTAGAGAGGGAAGGGAGAGGGAGAGAGAGAGAAACATCAATGTGCAGTTGCTGGGGGACATGGCCTGCAACCTAGGCATGTACCCTGACTGGGAATCGAACCTGCGATACCTGGTTCGCAGCCCGAGCTCAATCCACTGAGCTACGCCAGCCAGGGCTAGAGAAGCTGTGTTCAGTTTCAGTGAAATTTTTTTTAAGATTCTTTCAATGCTTTGACCATTTTATGATGGGTGGTTTACCAGTGCACCTGTGCTGAGTATTCAGCAGTTTTTGACTAAAAATGGCTTGACCCCTGTGCCCCACCATCCCTATTCACCCTGAGTGATGTTTTTCTCTGCTAGGTGAAAAAAGTCCTCAAAGAGAAATGTTATGTCAATGTCTCAGAGGTGAAACAAAAAATGGCAAACACTAAAAGGCATCGAAATTGAAAAGTTCAAAAACTGTTTTTATTTATTTATTTATTTATTTATTTATTTATTTATTTATTTATTTATTTTTAGTTTTAGGAAGAGGGGAGGGAGAGAGAAAGGAGAGCAACATCAAGGCATGGTTGCTTTTCACCGGGCCTCCTACTGGGGAGTTGGCCCACAACTCAGGCATGTGCCCTGACTGGGAATTGAACTGGGGAACCTTTGGTTCTCAGGCTGGTGCTCAATCCATGAGCCACCCCAGCCAGGGCCAAAAACTGTTTTGAGCAGTGGAAAAAATTCTCAGTAGGTGCATTGTATCAAATGGAGAGTACTTTGAAAGCAACTGAAGTTTAAACATGGAAGAAAACATACATAATTTTTTATAAATAAATTCTTTTCTTTGAGGGGGCCCCCCCTTGTTTTTATAGTGAAATACTACTTGACCATAAAAAAGATGAAATACTGTCATTTACAACAACATGGGTGAGGGGGAGGGATAGGACATAGTAAAGGGTAAAGAGAGTCAGATATATGGTGATGGAAGTTGATCTGACTTTGAGTGGTGAGCGTACAGTGCAATATGAGTATAAAAATGTCATAAAAATGTACACTTGAAACCTACATAATCTTATTAACCAATGTTATCCCACTAAATTTAATAAAATGGGGGGAAAATCTCCCTTAAAAGTAAGAGTATGTGGAATATATCAAGTACTGCTGACAACAGTCAGGTATTGGACTTTCTCTTGTCTTGATGGGATAATATTTTATATAAATGTTATATCACTTTATGATGAGGCTATTATTATTTTCTCTTTTTGTCCTCAGAAACAGACATTTAAAGGTGATTCATAGGCAAGTAGAGAAATACCTGTACTCACATCTGGATAGTCTTATCTACCAAATAAATACAAATTATTCTTACATTTTCAAGGCAAACCAGACCATATTTTTCTGTTGTATGATGGTCTTACTCACACAATGTACAATTTAAACTGCAAGTTTAATTTATAAAAGGATTCTGGCATAATGTTTTTGTTTCAATACTGAGGAGCTTTTTTCATGTCTGTCTTCCTTGCTCTCTCCTCCTAATTTCCTTCTGGACACTCACCTTTTCCATTGTAAACTGCTCCAAACCTAAGCAGAGTCAGTCTTTGGGAAGTCTTTAGAAAGAGACAATTTTGCATCACACAGTCCAGCCATCTCTTTGCCAAACCCCTCTCCTCTTCCCCCCTGGATATCTAGTAAAATGGCATATTCTGTTTATAATGCACACTATGCAATACTGTGCCACTAACTGGTCCTTATTCACCTATTTCCTGGCAGTCAGTCATGGCTAGTGGCCTCTGAGTGAACATGGAAGCTGCCATTCCAAGTATAGCCTATTTGAAATTCCCATGTCTGTATCTTCCTTTTTTTAAGAGTGAAAAGATTCACAATGTTATATTAGTTTCAGGTGTGCAACATAATAATTCAACACTTGTATACATTGTGAAATGATCCCCACAATAGGTCTAGTTAAAATATGTCACCATACATCTTGACGCAAAGCACAAGTCTGCCTGAAGCCAAGAAAGGCAGTCACAAAGAATAGCAAATATTGGAGATGAAATTATATCAAATTAAATATTGGAGATGAAAAGATAAAAATATGTCAAGCATCTCATTTGGAAAAAGCACACACTCATAGTATAAGGTGGACTTTTTTGTGCTTATATTTATTTCATAGTTTGCTTTAGTCCCAAGAATCAGATTATAAAAATCACATATACAAGGTATATTTGGAGAAAGTCCAGCCATTATTAATATAAGGAGAAAGTTTTGCATGACACCAATGTAACCTGGCAGCCAAGGAGAATGCACTGGAGTGCACATCTGTGAACTATGACAGCTTCACTGTACTGATCAGTGGGGGTGGTAGACACCATTGAGTGAGCATGTGTACTGTGTGGCCATCACATTCAAAATGACTGAGTGAGTAGAACAACAAATCTGCATCAAATTTTGTGTTAAGTTTGAACATTCCTCTGTGGAAACTATTTGGATGACTCAGAAGTCTGCAGCTGTGGGAGACTGGTGATTGGCAGCTTCATCACAACAACACACCTGCTCATGCACCACATCTCCTGCAGTTTTTTTGTGAAACATCAAATCACTCAGTGACTCAGCCCCCCTATAGCCCAGGCTTAGCACCCTGTGACTTCTGGCTTTTCCCCCAATTAAATCTCTGTTTAAATGGAAAAGATTTCAAACCACTGATGAGATTTATATGATGGAGCAATTGGGAGAACCGTGTGAGGTCCCACGTTGCTTACTTCGAAGGGAACTGAGGTGTCATTGTTCAATGTACAATGTTTCTTCTATCTTGTATCTTCTTCAATAAATGTCTCTACTTTTCATTTTACATGGCTGAATGCTTTCTGGACAGACCTTGTACACCCATAGTTTGTGTTCAAAACGTTCCTGCACAAATACATTCCACTTTGCAAATTCACACCAACAATCATCCCTGACATAATTCCTAACCAGGTTTAGCAGAACCCCAAAATATTATCAAGTAAAAAATCAAAACAAAACAATGATAATTACAGAAGTACAATACGCTGTCATTTATCTGGACATCCCATTATAATCTGTGTACATGTATATGAAATAGTGGAATATATGCATGCAGTGTGCAAAAGTCAGATCCAACTGCTGTAACAAACACCTAGAATAATTTTGGCTTTAACATGCAGAAATGTATTTCTCTTAAAACCAGTAATCCAAGTGTCTAGAGCTGCCAAATATCATGGAACCAGGCTTTCAATCTTGTTGATGTCCCATTTCTAGTGTACTATACCCTCATTTGCATCATCAAGGATGGCTCATCAACACATTTTGTATTCCAGGTAGTGGGAAAGGAAATAGAGGAAATGGAATTCATGTTCATTCCAGTAAAGGTTATAATCAAGAAGTTTTATTTTTTATATTCTTGAGTTCTTATCACATCAGCCAGACTTAAACCCATAGTCACAAATGGTTACAAGGAAACTGGTGAATGTTATATTTACTCTGGTGCCCATTTACTGAGCCCAAAGTTGACATTTCTACTAATGTAGAAAGTGCTAGAAATAAATATTGGGGGATGTCTAGCAATTTCTGCCAAGCCATATCTAACTACCCAACCTGCTAACTACTCTCTTTTTTACTTTATTTTGGAAAGTATGTTCTCTAGGCATTATTCTAAGCACAGAAGAATGAAGAATTGTGCTGGATTGGAAAGAGAAAGCTTAACAAAAGTTTATATTCTAAGTAATGAGACTCTTCTTTACTCTAGGTTCCTTAATCAGCACCCAGAATTCTGGTAGTCACATTTTACATTTCAGAAGGAAGATTCTAGTATCTTCCTATTGAAAACCTGACTTATCCCACAGGATTGACTCTATGATACTGAGTTTTTCAATGTCTTCAATAAGAAAATTAACTGGTTACTGGATCACCCTAGAATGAAGCCTTCTAGTCCACAAAGCGTACTTCACCAACCATCAGACACGTGCACAGATGTGTAGAGTATCCAACTGGTTACTCAGTGATCACTAAACAGCTATCGCTGGACATTTAAGGAATGCTTTCAGCATTGCAGAGAGGAGGCGAAACAAATCGACTGGAAGATGTAACTCCGTGGAGGTAGAGACAGAGCAAAGCGCAGAAAAAAATCAAAGATAACATAATTAATGTTGGAAACGAGTGATATGTCTATGGAACAAGGATAGGATGCTCTGTTTTAAAGAAACACTGCATGAAATAGTTCTTGGAATCTTACAAAGGAATTACATGGAAGAAGAGGAGGAGGAAGAAGAGGAAGACGGAGGAGGAGGAGGGAGTGGGAAGAGTAGGAGGAGAAGAAGCAAGAGTTTGGAGGAAATATTGTGATCACAAATGTGCAGAGAGGTAGATGACAGATTATTAAAGATAAGAATAGAGAATAAGTTCCAAAGGTTTAACCTTCAGCTGACAGGAATTTCAGAAAGTGAGAAAGGAGAGAGAATAGGGAGATTAAATCTTCAAATAATAATACAAGAAAATTTCTCAGGGTTGAAGGACTCAAGTCTCCCCAGTGAATTAGCCCACAGATGGTCAATCAGTTTAAATGAAAATAGTGCCTCAACCAAAAAGAATCCTCATGAAATAATAGACATTAAAGTCCCCAGACAGAAAAAAAATGAGTTAAGAAAAGGGATTAGGGAAGATAACTATTTCCCAAACTTCGGATCTAACATCATTCTCCAGTTAAAATCAACCAGGACTCATTTGAGAACTGGGGGTAAGATATTGACAAGGTGAGTCTGGAGGATCTTAGTAGTTCCAGAAAGTAATGTAGTGCTCTAAAAATCTTCACATTAATGGAGGTATATTAAAGCAAAGGGACATAGAAGCCAACTGAAAAAGCTACTAATGACCAAAGCTGGAACAATTTGAACTACAAAATAGATAAAGTCGTGTTGGATTATAACACAAAGTATAAAATATCCATGAGTCCCTACTGATATAAATAAATGATTTAATAAATTAATAAATATGGGAGAGGAGACAAATCTTTCATGCAGAGGAATTGTAAATAATTGATGTGGAAACTCCACACTGAAGGAAAGGGATCAGAATCCCTCCTTAAGTGTGGGCTGCACATAGAGACTTACTTCCAAAGTGTACAATATGGAAACTGGGAAAAAGAGAAATTGTACTGTGTGGAAATCTGACAAACATTATTACCTCAGCCTGGTGATCAAGGTCAACATCCACACTTATGAATCCTGTTGACAGTACGCGCTCTTGAGGCAACATGATGAAAATGATCCTTTACCTCTTTGACCTGCCTCCTAACACCCAAACCCCCTGAACATGTGAAAACCATAAGACAAATTCTAATAGAGGAAAAGCCTACAGTATACCTGATCAGTGCTCCTCCAAGCTCTTAAGGCCAGGAAAACAAGGAATATGCTAAGAAACATATCCAGACGGAGCGAGCCTAGGGATACCTCAACTGTAAGTAAACACGATCAGCTGCATGAGATACTGGAACAGAAAAAAAGGTTATCAGGTTAAAAATTAAAGGAATCTGAATTAACTTTAGTACTTTATGTACTTTAGTTAATAATTATGTATCAATATTGGTTCATGGATTGTAACAGCCATACCGCACTGATAGAAGATGATGTGATAGGGGAAACCATGTGTGTGTGCCGGGGCGGGGAGGGGATGGCCATGTTGAATATGGGAACTCTGTCTTACCATCTCTCTCTCTCTCTTTTACTTTTGTAAATTTAAAACTGCTCTAAAAATTAAAATCTTTTATTTGGGATAAAAGTGGGGTGAGAAACAGGATATTCTTATAGTCTCAAAGAATTCAGTCACAAAATAATAATTACAAAGGGGAAACTAGCAACTTTATGGTGCAGTATCCTGGTAGAGGCCAATATAATAAAATAATAATAGTTAATATTATCAATAATAAGACATGCAGACCTCATGTTCACTGAATATAATTCACTGAAAAGACAACAGTACTTCTGTGGTATTTTGACAACTGTGCATAAACTTAATTAGAACAACACATAATACAAGCTCAAATTGAGGACTAGTCTACAAGACAACTTATTAATACTCTTCAAAGGTGTCAATCATTAAAGGCAAAGAAAGACCAAGGAACTGTCATAGATTATAGGACACATAGATTAAGGAGACATGACAAATAAATAAAATGTGGAAATTTGTATTAGATCCTCAACCAGCGAAATGACATTGGTGGGAAAAGTAGTGAAACCCTAATAAAGTGTGTAAGCTTAAAACTACAACAAGGGATTGAGCTATAATGGCATAGGATTTAGCAACAGCATCATTGGAATCCAGAAGGCAATGGAGAGGTATGTTCAAATTTCTAGAAAAAAATTACCTCTAATCTAGTATTTTATACATAGTCAAACCATCTGTCAATATCAGAGAAACATACAAATAAGTTTTAGATATGGAGACTGTCAAAAAAGTATTTTACACGATCTTTTTCAACTCCTATGCATTCTTACTTAAGAATTATTAGGAAGTACAATTTATCCAAGAAGAGAGCAATACAAAAATGTTTCTGGCATCCAATTAACAGGATTTCAGCAGATGAATAGTGCAAACAGGCGTTTCCTAACGCTGAGAATGAAAGCACCAGAATGAGAGCTGTGCAGCGGGTCTCGAGAGCATCTAGTCCAGACTGCAGGTGGAGGTCCACCAGGCATTTTACAGGAAAATTTAAAAGTGTGACAAAAACGTAGTCAATCGATTAAAAAACAAGAAATTCAAAAAGTTATTCAAGTATTAACTCTAGTAAAAACAAAAGCACATATTCAAGGAAATATAATTGCAGTACTTTTCTTTCTTACCAGGATCATATTATGAAAGCAATCGATGTGGGTGTAATCGGTGTCTCTTAAACACATTGGCAGATGCTTGTGGAAAGGAGGTAAGAGAGAGGGGCCGTGCTCATTTTCCACAGCAGAAGGGTAATATATAATATCTAAGTTGATGAGTCAAGAGAGCAGTATCCATATATTGTTTGTAAATTTGGTAGATTACAGATGAAACAGCTAAAATGATTTAAACAGTTGCCTATTGAGAGGGAAAGTGAAGAAGCTGGGAGAGTTTTTGATATATAAGTCTTTCAGGAATATTTGTAGTTTTAAACAATGTTTATGTTTCATAGAACATAAAACAAATTGAAACTAAAGTTAATAATGTCCCAGGAAGTTATTAAAACTAACATGAAAATGGAAACATTGTCCCACCTTTCTTCTTGATTGCTCTTATATTCCCCCAGAGTTAAAAACAGACTTGGAGTGATAGATTTCACAAAACAACTATTCAAGAGATGACTCTAAGAAGAGAGGCCATCTCATCTTTTTCAGCTCACCAAAAATGAGAGGAATCTCCAGAAAAACCACCAAATCTTAAGTTGGATTTGTCTTATTAAGTGAATATTGAGTGTATGACCGTAGCCTGAGAAATTCACCTCTGCATCCTCGCAAACTCCATTCCCACATTCCCTGAAGCCTGTCCACAAACCCCATCCAGTAACCTGCTTTCTACTGGCAACTCCCTCCCAGAAATAACTGCATCACTTGCAGAAACGCTGTAATTGTCTTTCAGAACTGCCACCCCTACACTACCCCCAACATTACAGCTGAGGAAGGGAACAAATCTTGAGTGAACTTGGAATGGAATGCTGCAGGGTTCATATTCTGTCAACAGTGCCTCGGTTTGCACAACAAACATCAGCTAAGATACATAATTATTCATCTAAATATAACCTTCTGAAATGTTTAGAAATGATGAAATAGATTTTTCTCCTTCGGTATGTGATACAAAACAAACAATCAACTATCAGCTCACTGTGAGTCAGCTTCTTCTTCCACAGTATGGCAAGCCATTTTGCTTCTTGCATTATTTTCCCTTCAATTGTTTATCTCTAATTTTTCATTTTGTTAAACAAAATTTATTGGAGTGACATTAGTTAATTAGATTATATAGGTTTGAAGTATATATTTCTATGATATATGATCTGTATATTGCTTTGTATGCCCATGACCCAAAGTCAAATTATCTTTAGTCATATATTTGACCCCCATTACCCTTTGCAACTTCCACCCCACTTCCCTCTGGTAACCACCATACTGTTGTCTGTATCTATGAGTTTTTGTTTGCTTCTTTTCCTTGTTTATTTGTTGCTTTCAGTTTTATATCCCACAGATGAGTGAAATCATGTGGTTCTTAGTTTTTTCTGACTTATTTCGCTTAGCATAACATTCTCAAGGTCCATTATGTTGTAGTTTCAACAAAGGACCCAAAAATATACATCAGAGAAAAGAAAGCTGCTTCAACAAATGGTGCTGGGGACATTGGGAAGCCACATGTGGAAGGGACTTTTCTGACTACCTCTGAATGTCAGTCAGCTCTGAAAGCAATTTGATATTTTCGCAGTTGGAGAACATATTAAGTATCCTCAATATTACCTATGTATGTCTAATAGTAAAAGCATACAAATAAGTCAACTTACCCAGATTTAGTAGATTTTGAAAGTGGATTTAGTGGTTTTGGACTATTTTCTGAACACAGATTAGAAATTAAAGAAGATGAATAATAAACCTAGACTAACAAAAGTATCCCTGATTACTTTCCCTACTCCTGCCTTGCTTACACACTTGTCAGTAAATTAAGGTTTTATTTCCTCATGCCAGCTATCCTGCAGATGTTGAAGAAAATAAAGACCCCTCACGTGAAATAAAGAGATTCCTCCCTGTCCAGTGTGGCTCAGTCAGTTGGAGCCATGTCTTGTAAACCAAAAGGATGCAGGTTTGATCCCCTGACTGAAAGGCAACCAGTGTTTCTCACATCAATGTTTCTCTATCTCCCTTTCTCTCTGTTTAAAAGCAATGAATAAAATGTCCTCGGGTGAGGGTGAAAAAAAAGAGATTCTGAAAATTAGTACATAAATTCTTACTTATTGAACATAATTTCTTTCTTAGCATCAGGTCAATAGACTTAACATAAAATTTTCATGGTTATAAACAATATGAAAATATACTTATTATGAAAATTCCAGCAAATCTCAGAGTACCCTGAATTACAGAATAAAAGGCTTGTTTCCAGATGCTGCCACTACAGTTTTGTCTTTTTCCACCTAAACAACTCGGACAAAAGTAAAATAAAATAAGAAGTTAAAAAAAAGATTCTGAAGCCAGGGAAATTTTCACACCTATGCATTACAGAAGCGTTAAAATGTTTAAGTATTAGACATTAAGCAGAATGAAAGCAGATCAACAAACAGTTCTCAAGTTCTTCATATTACGTGTACTCTATGGTCTATTCCAATGGTGAGTCAGCACATTCTTCTGGGAAGCACATAATGGATTGGGAGCACTCTTGGTATTCATTCATTTATCGAATTTACTGGGTACCCACTATATTATAACCTTTGTTCTAAACACTTCCTTATAACAGGGACAAACAAGTCCCTGTTGTCATGCATAATGTATTCAACTGGAACAAGGCAGAAAATAAACAAATAAGCTATTGGTATTTGGCATGCTTAAACACTTACTCTCTAGCCATGACAAGAATCAAAGTGTGAGTGTAGGAATGGATAGGTGAGGCAAAGTGGAAAAAAAGATCTTCTATCAGGGAGGAAATCAGATGCTAGGTTCTGAGACGTTTCATCCAAATGGATGAGAAATGGATGAGAAATCTATTCATGATCCTAGTAAGAGTTCAGATGAAGGGGAAGATTGTCAACCAGAAAATAAATCCATAATGAGAATGCCCATGAAGTAAGAATATGTTTGCTATAGTAGAAGAAGAAGAGAATGATACAGCATCTTCAAAGGAAGAGTTTTGATTTATCTGCATTTCGGGAGAATCGTTCATTATTTTTTTTAAGATTTTATCTATTCACTTTCAAAGAGAGGGGAAGGGAGGGAAAAAGAGAGGGAGAAAAAACATGAATGTGGAAGAGAAACATCAATTGGCTGACCCCCCACCTACTCACCCCCAACCAGGGACTTGCTTACAACCCAGGCATGAGCTCTGACCAGGAACCAAACCAGTGATCATTCACCTTGCTGGACGATGCCCAATGCACTGAGACATGCCAGTCAGGGCTGTTTGTCATGTCTTTACACAAGAATTTACCAACCGTAGATATGATATGGAGTGGGAATGAAAACACAAGGCTCATCTACACTTCAATGACTGACATCTTTAACCTTAGTGTAAACAGCTCCCATTTAAGCAGACTGCAAGAAAACTAATCCCTCCAGTGGCTTATCTGGTTCAAGGGTAGTGTGATAGAGCATGTTTCTCTGACAAAATAGGACATGTGGGTCTAGAGCTTCTACCTTCTGAATATATACTTAGCAAACACAGCACAGAACAAGGGATTATAAGGGTCTTAAGGCAGAAGTGTGGAAAACAAATAGCAACTGACCCCCTCCCATCACACACCACATCTTTCTTACGGTACCCCTTATTGAGCAAAATAAATTTCATCAAGTCATGATTAGTAGCACAATAATTGCTAAAATCAACCAGATCCAGCCTAGTAACATTATCTAACAGTGCCGGTAAAATAACTTATTCCAGAACAACAACAAAAAAAGGGTATCCAACTCAGAAGACACATCCAATATTAGTTTCCCTTTTACTTGCTTCCTGTTTCTATTATCGCTGTGCAAAATGTCTTTAGATAAGTTGCCTGTTCATTACACATTATACAAAGCAGTAAAGTAATCTCCCCTTTGCATTGGCATACATTGCAAGACCCCCAGTGGATATGTGAAACCGCAGATAGTACAGAACTCTACATATACTACACATTTTTCTATACATATTACTCATGATAAACTTTAATTTATAAATTAGGCACATTAGGAGATTAACAAGTAGTCTAGTTAATAAAAGTAATAGAATTACTTAGTAATAGAATTGAAAAATTAATTAAAAAACATGAGAAGAGGCTTAGAAACTTCTGGGACAACTTTAAATGTTCCGACATCCTAATCATAGTGGTGTCAGAAGGAGAAGAGAAAGAGCAAGAAATTGAAAACTTATTTGAATAAATAATGAAGGAGAACTTCCCCAACTCAGCAAAAGAAATAGAATTTCTGGAAGTCCAGGAAGCTCAGAAAAGTCCCAAAGAAGTTGGATCTAGGGAGAAACACATGAAGGCACATCATAATTACATTATCCAAGATTAAAGATAAAGAGAGAATCTTAAGTGCAACAAGAGAAAAGTGGACACTTACTTACAAAGGAGTTCCCATAAGACTCTCTCAGCTGATTTCTCAAAAGAAACCTTAGAGGCAAGAAGTGGCTGGAAAGAAGTATTCAAAGTCATAAAAAGCAAGGACTTAAAACCTAGATTACTCTATCCAGCAAAGCTATCATTTAGAATGGAAAGGCAGATAAAGCACTTCCCAGATAAGGTCAAGTTGAGGGTTCATCATCACCAAGCCCTTATTATATGAAAAGTTAAAGGGACTTATCTAAGAAAAAGATCAAAACTATGAACAGTAAAATGACAACAAACTCACAACTATCAACAACTGAACCTAAAAAACAAAAACAAAACAAAAGAATAAACTAAGCAAACAACTAGAACAGGAACAGAATCATAGAAACGGCATCACATGGAGAGTTATCAGTGGGGAGGGGGAGTGGGGAGACTGGGAAGAAAAGATACAAGGAGTAAGAATCATAATTGGTAGGCACAAAATAGATGGGGGAGGTTTAGAATAGTATAAGAAAAGGAGAAGCCAAATAACTTATATGTACAACCCATGGACATGAACTGGGTGGGGGGATATTGGAGGCGGGGAGTGCAGGGCAGAGTGGGATAAAGGGGAGAAAAAATGGAAAATAGAACAACTGCTATTCTATAATCAATAAAATATACTTTTTAAAATTGCCAAAAATATAGAATTGAGCAATTAATATACTGTAACAAAGTTATGTGAATGTGGTTTCCCCCCTCACACACAAGCACTCAAGATATTTTATTGTAGTGTACTCATCCTCCTTTGTGTGATGATGCGAGATGATAAAACACCAACTCTGTGCAACCATCCCTTACTTGCAGTAAATGGTTTGGTGTCACTTGTTTCAGGGTATTTGTCGCTGGAGTCAGAGTCTTCGCAGGCTCAGTGTTTTCTGGCATAACAAGTTGCCCTCAATCAGAAAAAATTCCTGCTCATGTCCTCCACCCTTGAATTTAATGCCTTTGCCATTTTAACTAAGCATTTATCGCACACCGTGGCCACAACTTTTGCAGTTTGAGGTGCAGCAGCAAAAGTAGCACAAATTCCTTTTTCTGTATTCACAATTTTACAGGTAGGAAATTTGTTCTCACCAGACATCTTTGCAAACTCAGCACATGATTATCTTCTTTTCTTACTAAGTAGAGAACTTTCATTTCTCTTTGGAGTATCCAAATAGCCAGCATAACTACTCTGGTGCTTTGGGGCCATTATTAAGTAAAACAGTGTTTCTTGAACACAAGCCCTGAGATACCACAACAATCCATCTGAAAAGCAAGATAACTACCAAGCGACCGATGGCCGAGGAGTGTGTACAGTGTGGATACCCTGGACAAGGGGAGGATTCATGTCTGGCAGGACAGAGTGGGACTCTTGCGATTTCCTCATGCTACTCAGAAAGGCACACAATTTAAAATTTACAAATTGTTCATTTCTGGAATTTTCCATATAATATTTTCAGACTGTAGTGGACCTAAGGTAACCAAAACCACAAAAAGAGAAACTGAAGATAAAAGGGACTACTGTACTTCTTTTTATTTACATCAGATATCTTATTTAAGCTATCAAATATTTGATATTATTAAGTTTAAGTTTATATTATGTTTGAATGTGACAGGGGAACTCAAGTTAAAGATTGTAGCTTCAGTCATAGTTGGTAGGCTTAAGTGATTAATGTATATAGAAAGCTGTGATTCTAGGAACTGGAATGCATGGCCACATGACTTCAGAAGGTCAGCAAGCAGTTCAACCTCAGGCTCCAGAGGGTTTGCAAGAGATGGAGGTGGTATCTGAGCCATTGTGTTCCAGGGAGGGATGCAGATAGAGACTTGTTGATCGACACATAAAGTAGTGGGGGTGGGTATTAGGGAGTGGAGGGATTGAGTAAAAAGGAAAAAGGGCTCATAGAAAAGAACAACAGTGTGGTGATTTTGAGGAGGGGTCAGGATGTAAGGAGACTAAATGGTAATGGGAAAAAATACAATAAAGATTAAATTAAAAAAAAACTTTTTGGCCAACCTAATTAAAACACAAAAGTACCAGTAAAATCACCATTGGACTGCAACTCTTATCCAATTAACCTTTCTTCCAAACCCCTTACCTACACTTTCTTCTCCTTATAGAAAGGTCAGCTTGAGATGAGGTGTTAAGATGGATTTTAGGGTACATAACCAATCATTTTCTCAGATCACCAGCATCTGAATACAGCGCCCATACAGCGCCCATTCAATCCTTGTCTCCACGTATTTGTTCTCATAGTGACGGGCAGCACAGATGCCGGCTTTTCTGGTTTTGAGTGCACTAAAAGGTGCATAGGATCTGACTGAGTGACAACGGATGCGTCAGTCAGGATCCTCCAAGAAAATTTACTTATATTGTCACCACAATGTGTGGGAAAGAGAAGCTGGTCATTCATATATTGTCAATTAAAAAGAAACTAAGTGCATATTTGACACTACAAAATAACTATTGTTAATTTTTCAGTATGATCGTGGTCTTGGATTATGTTTTTTAAAAGTCCTTATAATTCAGAGACATGCTGATGCACGTTTGGATAAAATGATGACAGCTGAACTACTTTTAAGTTAATTCAAGATGGGAAGGAGGGTACAGGTAAAATAAGATTGTCTATGTGTCTACACTAGTTGAGGCTGGGTACATAAGAGTTTATTATACTTTCTTCCTATTTTTGTATATGTTTGAGAATCTTTCTAACAAATTTATAATTTAAATAAACAAAATGCATGCAACAGACCCTCCCTGTGAATCACAGAGGAGACCTGCTGTCCCTGAGATGGTTTGCACAGCACCAGTAATACCTTAGTTCACTTTACTCTTCTGTTCTGTAATTTGCAATATAAAATTTGAATTTCTTGTGTAAATATACATTATTTCTTTTCCCTTTTCCTCATTTTTATCTTGGTGTGTTACAGGAATCTTTTTTAATGACAATTCACTCTTTTCAAACAAATTCGGACTATTAAATGTATGTTCTATGGTGTGGCAAAATTTCCCAACTCTCTTTGGGAAAGGATGTTCAACAGCTCTTCCCTTCACCATCAAATTACTGATTGTCCACCAGCTTTCAGAAAATTTCCCAAATGCTTACTTTTTCCTCTGTCCTTTGTTTCAAATCACCAGAGGTGGAAAGCAATCTAGAGTGAGGAGGTTATTGCTCCAACCCATTCTTTCCTAAACGGCTGCACACCGACGCATACCTACACACACAAACTCACACGCACACCACAGCCATGCCCTGATTTGAATGCTGCAGGCTCCGCTGCGGCAGCCAGGAGAGGGGAGAGAGAAAGCAACTGGAGGCGAAGTACCTGTCTGCCGCCTTCCTCTCTTGCTCTCCCCCGCTCTCCCTCCAGTTCACACCTCTCTCCCCTCCTTCGCCCTCCACCTTAACTGCATCCCTGCGCAAATCCGCCCCTCCCTTTCTTCAAGCCCACTTCTCCCCCGTGTTTCACCCCTCCATAGATCCCGCTCCTCTGGCCCCGCAAGACACCACAGCTGCCCTGTCTCTTGCGGCTTCAGATGCTGCCCGGCTTTCTGTCAACACCAACCAGCCCACGCCCCTGTGGACGGAGTCGCTCCCTGGCCTGGAGCTGAGGGCGGGGGAGAAGGTGGTGAGGCTGGGAGGGGGGAGGGAGGAGTGGGGAAAGACACAAAAACAGCTTCCTGGCGGAGGGCGCGGCTCCACTGCGCATCTGGTTGGAGGGGGTCTCTGGTCAGTGGCTGAGCAGCCGCCCCAGTGACTCGGTTTCTAGCTGACAACTCAGCGAGCCATCATAGCTTGGCTGATAATTGGTGAGGGCAGATGCCAGCCTAGCGATACCTCTTAAGCAACCAGAGCCCAGGAATCCAGAGATCAGAAAAAGAAGCTCAAGAGGAGAAAAGGGTTCCAAGGAGCCCAGCTCTGAGGGCTCCAAGGAGCCCAGGAGCTGGTGGAGACCCTTCACATGGTAGCAAGTAAGTGCCTTTTTCTTGCTGTGTGTGCCCAGTCCCAGGGTGGTGATAGCCGCGGACTTCTGCCAATCTTTCCCACCCAGCCCCCCACCTGCCCCACCCTTACACACCCCTAGGTCCCCAGCTGGAGATTAAGACTCTGGGCAGGAATTAAGAGAGCTACTTTCCAGAGCAGCAGTGGCCTGTGGGTGTTTGCCCTGCACTGTATGTGAGGTCGGTTTTCTCATCCCACCAGGTAAGCTTCTGAAACCAGGATGCTCTGTCAGTGTAAAATTTCTAGAAACCCTTTATGTCCATGGGGTTTAGGTCATATGACACGATAATAGAGGAGAAGGAATAAACCTTATGCAAGATAGAGTAAATATACTTCTCTTAAGGACGTATACTTGTGTCTCGTTTCAAGATTGGTGGATTTCACCTAAGAATTGACAGTATAGAATTAGAGGCATAAATGTGATGGGAAGTGCTGTTGTTTGGATCAACAGGTTTTGAGGTTGTTGTTTTTTTGTTTTGTTTTTCTCATTGTTTAGCTCTGTAAAAGTCATATGTTCTGGAGGTTTTCTTTCTTCCAAAGGTGAGGATTGTTCCTTGTGGCTCTGGTTACATGTTGCCTCCAATACTTAGAACGCCGGTCAGAGCAGGACAAGTGATGGGCACAGGTGGGACGGCACAGTGACAGGCTCCCTTTCTTGATGGAAATGATGGAGGCGAGTTTGGGTATTGCTCAGAAAAATCTCTTGAAATGGGAAGGTGTTTAGGTGGTGCTTTTTGTGGTTATTTTTTATTCCTGACTATTGTGCAGGAGAGTAGTTTATGATAAAAATAGAAGGAAGCTGCGCCTTGTAATAAAGAGAATCCTGAGTACCATACCTGGTACAATGAGCCCTAATTAAAATTATAAGTCAAGAAGATAAGGCCTATAAGGAGTAATTAGCCAGTAATTACTACTCAGCTAATCAATAATGAGTTGGAAGTCCAATGAAGAAGACTCTGAGATTGAGAATAATGAAACTTGATTTCCCTTTTTGTGAAAGTGAAGCAAACTATTTAACTTTTGATTGAGCTTTATTTTTCTTATTTGCAAATCACACGTCAAAAACCTGCATGTTCTGGTAAGGACTAAATTACGGAGATTACATGAAGGGTTTTGTGAAGGTGATGTCATGTGTAACTGTTGCTTGCATAGAGATTGTTCCAGGTTTTCATCCATTCCACTACTCTAGCTCTTACATATTTGAGTCCAGTTCAGTGTGTGAATAAAAGAGGCTCTGACTGGACTCACTGGAATGCACTAGAAGAAGGGAAATCCAAATGCAGGTCATGATCTCTTTTGCCACCTGTACAGTTTAAAGTACATTCTAGGGCAACACTGCAGGCTTTAGCTAACAGTTTATGTTAAACACCTTTGAATTCTCTCAAAATATGCTTTACCCACTTTCTCTTCTTAGTTTTAAATTTTGGTTTAGGTATGTGGTCTTAGATCCTTGGGATGAAACCATTGAGTATATAGGATATAGCTGAATGTATTTTGGCCCATTAATTAATATAGGAAAAATCAAAGTTTAGGCATAAATACCTGACTGTTGATGGCTGGGATTCATTAAAACCCTGCACTCAGGGGAGAGGTGCTCTGAGCCCCTTCTTTCCTGTCAACGTGTTTAAAACAATAGGAGAAAATCCTAAAATTGGATATAAGCTCAGTAAAGGGGTCCAACACATCCCAGGTGATGTGGGCAGGCCCCAGCACCTGCCACATGTATCTATCTCCACCAGAGAGTGGACAATACAGCCAGGCACCTAGGAACCGGGCATCTGTCTCACGGCCTCCTGTGGGAGAAGGTCTGGTAGGGTAGCTGGTATATATACTCATAACATTTGATCCAGGAGGATAAATAGGGGTCTAAAGCACACAGGAAATGAAAACAACAGTTTTTGCTCAATTCTTACCTAGGAAGAAGTACCCTACTACATCCCAGCCCTAGATCTCACTGTGACAGAATCTGCACCATAAATGAGGCACTCAAAGTCTGATCCATAATCCTGTCCCCACCAGCAGAGACTCTCATTTGAAAGCTTATGGTGGGGACATTAGCATAAAAGGAACATTCTTGATTTCTGGGAGTTTGGTCCCATTATTTTCACTAACCAGTATCAACATTGGTCAGTTGTGGGAGGACATATGTGAACCCTACCCACCCTGACTAGCCATCGGCAATGCATAGTCACCCACCATCCTATCACACTAACATATACAGACATCTCATTTTTCCCTGAGTTTTTCTCCATCTCTTCTATTAGTGTGGGCTAATCAAGGCCAGGTAAGCAAGGTCTCATCTCTACAACACTAAAAGAGGGAACCTTTCAGGCTGAAGAGAAAATTTTCACCTCAGGGCTTCTACAGATGTTTTTCAGCTGGTGCATATCTCTTGGCCCAGCTGGCATCATGATTTCCATGTATTTGTTCAATCATTGCTATTTGTATACTAGGCTTATTCTGGTTGTACACCATGCTGATGGGGCTCTCATTTGTCTGGCTAATGGATATCTCTGTTGTTTACACAGCATTTCTGACCCAATTGCCCTGGCCTGTTGCTGGCTGAGGGTAACCAGCCCTGTGGTGGCAGCCAGCTGCCAAACTGACTGTATTAGCATCAAACAAGAGCTTGTTAAAGCTAGGGCCCTCCCAGCCCAGGGAAATTCTGTTTTTTAAAGTCCAAAAATAGGTCATGGCATTTTGGCTTTAAACTAGAACATAAGAGGATGTTGATTTATGGTGTGTGTGTGGGGGGGGGGGGTAGTCCCTGGGTGAATATGTGGTGTTGAATGGAATATTCCTTCCTTTCTGCTTTAGATACCAGAGTGAGGCTCCCAGCCCACTAGCCTCTTACTCTCCGAGTTCTTCCAGAAGTGACATGATCTAAGTGCTTAATTATAGGCCATAACTTTGGCTTTGGTCTAGTTTTGCCCTAATATGTTTCAAGGCTCCTCTCATATTTCTGTGAAATTCCAGAAGTGGATTGGTATCTGTGTTTGGTTCCTCGTTTGAAAAGCTAGAGTAGTTTTGGGGAGTGGGAGTAGGTCCTGGAAGAGCAGGCAAACTCTTCCGGAGAGATCAGGAGCCGAGGTGAATAGCCAGCTCTGGCCTTTAGGGCTCCAGTGAATGTACCTGTTGTGGAATATATTTTTTACATCTATATCTGTATTCCACAGATCCAGTGGCACCTAAACCCATAGGTTAAAAAGTCTCAGGATTGCTGCTTAGTGTAGAAGTGCATGCATGATAGGCTCTCCTTTGTATTACTCTAGCAGGGGCAACAATACATTCTTCCCTCTTGAGCTTTTAAATGGCCTCTAGCCAGATATTTCTTCTCAAGGGTCTGACTGACTAGGGTCACAGAACAGTTAGTTCTGGAGATATTCTGGCCTTTCCCCAATATGCTTGTTTTAGTGGGCTGGACAGGCACAGCTTGGAAATTGTTGTCATATTCATAGAAACAAGGGACCCTGCTAGTGAACCATGAGGTTGCCATAGAGAAGCTTAAGTGGACACACTGAAAACCAAGGCAGCTTTTCTTCATGTTCCTGGAACTCCGTCCCTGCCTCCACTGCCTCGCCAGTCATAATGGCTTACTCTGGTGAGACTCTGTCTACCATAGAGACACTGTCCTGTATCCCCTCAAGGCATTGGAACTCCCACTGAATTTCCCTTGAGCTCATTCTTGTTAGTGAATTTGAGACTGGGTGCTAAGACTATCATATGACACTTACCCAGATTTTTTCCCCTTGTATGAGCTGTACCATTTGAATATGTGTGATATGGACTTCTCCTCAGAAAGAAGACATTTACAAAGACCTCAGCTCCTGATTATTGAATAAACCATCCCTGGAATCCAAGTTCACCAGATTTTTAGGGGAGTTCAGTTCTGGAGGAGATCTGGGACCTGTCCCTTTGGAGTTTTGCAGGTGCTCATTTATTTACACAGCTGTTTTCCTAGTTTTTGAATCCTAAAGAATGGGTTAAAATTCTTGAGAAATATAAAACAAGACAAAATGGCAGTGCATACTTATGTTTTTGAGAAAGTTATTTATAATTTTCCTCTGCCAGATGACATGTTCTAGAAATGTGTTGGCTGAAATTGTCAAAGGGAAGGAGTTGAGACCAGAATTAAGTGGATACACTGAAGTCCAAACAGGCTGACCTGGGAGCAGAAACAGCTGCAGTCAGAATCCGGGTCCAGGGACAAAGGAAAAAAATGTCAATTAAGGCAGGCAAGATAAAGTGTATGCCAGAAAGGATTAAAGAGTAGGAGTCAAACAATCAAAATTAAACAGGAAGTAAGCAGCTCAAGTGGAAAAAAACTAATCCAAAAGCAGAACACTAAGCAGGATGAAGTCAAGAGGAGCACAGGGCTGCAAAATTCCAAGTGGATTGATGCCATTTTGGTCAATCTGCCCGTTATTTGCAAGCCTTCAGTGTGTAAACATTCCATTTCTGGATTTTAGTGATACATACATGGTAAATTACATTCAAATAGTAGAGAAATATAAACCAGAGAGCAATAGAATCTCCTGATACCTTTTTAGTTCCTAAACTGCTATAGATAATTACAGTTTAGTATCTTCCAGAGGGAAACAGTATACATGTGGTAGGATAGATAATACCATGTATATAATCCTTATAAGACATTTTGTTCAAAGGTAAACATGGCAAGCCATTCTCAATGTTACATTTTTCACTAAGTAATTTATTTTGGGAACCTTTGCATATGAGCACAGACATATATCTCTTCTTCAGGATTACTAAATAATGTCTCATGATAGCAGCCTAGTGGAATTTATGAGATTAGCTCCTTAAAGTGGACATTTTGTTTCCAGTCTTTGAAATTAAAAGCCTGTCGTGACTAACATCTTTGCAAACATGACTTCTCGAACTTCAGCAAGAATATTCAAAGGGCAGTTTAATTTGGGGGCCCAACAGTACATGTAACTATTGACAAACAAAGTCACTCAGATTAAAATGGACTTAATTACACTTTCACCTAAACTGCGTGAACATGCCCATTGTTTTCATATCCCAGCCAGTCAATGGTCGTATCCACTGAGAAGAGTTTCAGTTATCTCCCTAAAGCTTTACTGCTAAAGTTATTGATTATTTTAACCTTCTGTCTTCCAGAATCTCATGAGTTTCAGTCACCTCTGCTCCTATTCTTCTGCATCCCAAAAGACAGTGATAATAGTCCTCCATAAGAAAAAAAAAGCAATGCATCTAATATCATTTGAGTTCTAAACCCTGGAGAGAAAAATAAAGATAATAGAGAGTTCTGAATGAAAAGACTGTGCATCAGAAAATTTAGCTGTGAGTCATCACAGAATGTGAGAAAGAAGAAACATAAGCCATAAGATATCTATGCAGTGTAGTCCAGTAGCCCTAAATGAATAAAAATGTCAATTGAAATTGGTCTCTTCACTGAAGTAGGTGTGATTTCTACATTCCCAAAAATATAGATTCCATCTGATGAGCACATTAACTGTCTCCTTCATTTACGCATGCCGTACCTTCTAGTCCCAAGTTAACTACATTTTTTTTCTTCACTATTCCTAATTTACATTATCTTGCTCTGTGGCCTACACCCTTGTTAGCTACCTTAAATCTTTTGGTAAATAAATTAGGAGAGCATGAATATATACTATCTGGTATAGAGTAGAACATGTCATAATTTCTTTTGGTGATGCTAATCCAGCATCTGTTTCTCATCCCTAGGGTCAAATTCAGCTTTCCAGAAAGCAGGAGAGTTTGATTAGTTAGAATGATCAGGGGTGTCCAACCTGTGGCCCATGGGCTGCATGCAGCCCAGGATGGCTGTGAATGCAGCCCAACACAAAATCTTAAATTTACTTAAAACATTAGGAAATTTTTTGTGTGTGTGATTACGTGTCGAAATGTATTGAATGTGTGGCCCAAGACAACTCTTCTTCTTCCAGTGTGGCCCAGAGATGCCAAAAGTTTGGACATCCCTGATAGATGTTGTAGTTTCATTAACTAAGGGGATGAAAATGAGAGCGAGGAGGCTATGACCGCCCTAGGTAGTCACTTCCCACATGTGCAGGATCTGTCTTCATAGCCTGCCTGCACTACTGGCTGGCTGTTCTCTGGGAATCAAACTGAGAGGCAGGAGAAGAAGGAGGGAGTGGGAGGAGGCAGGAGAAACATTGACTTCTGACATTACTTTCTTCAGTGTCCTTCATCATCTCTCAGAAGATGCAGCTGCAGCTGCTGATGGAAAATGCTGTCCACACAGCCTCTTCCCTGAGAACAAAGCTGCACAGAGGCCAGTCATTGGGTGGCCTCGCTGATTGGGTGGCTGTGTCATTCATCTTACAACTCAGGATGTTTTGAAAAGGAAAGAGAATGTCATTAATAATTAGTTCTCAACAACAAGTATGAACCCAAACTGTCCCCAGAACCCGTGACCTCTAATCACTGTACTTAATATGAAGTTGGATGTGTCGGAAATGAGAGGAAAGAGTGGAAGGAAAAAGATAGATGTTGTCTCTGAGGGAACTGGGAGCAGCAGGATAACGGGACTGTCCCAACTGCACTTCTTTGATTTTAAACTTTGGAGCTGCTTTCAAACAGGATCTGTGTGGCAGACTGCCAGTATCCAGTAAGGTCATTGCTAAACAGGCACCCAGAGGATGAGGAAGGTCTAGAACTAAGGGAGAGAAGGTGCTCAAAGAGGCGAAAAGAACGATCTTCTGGAGAAGTGATGTTCTAAAGCAGGTATTTGCCTCAGCAGTTCCAGTGTGTGCTTCGTCTCTCATACTTTGGATATCAGACAAGAAAAAAAATGAAAGAAAATGTGATGATGCTTCTGCTTGCTCCATAAAGGTGGTTGGATGATGCCTGGCTATCATCCAAAGGAATCTTTGTGTCTGGCAGGTTGCATTAGATTCATCTCAAGGGGCTCAACCAACATAATCTGAAATTGCCTGTCTGGGTTGGGCTGTTGCTCCTAGATGTTTTTAAATTATTTTATCATTCAATTACAGTTGTCTGCATTTTCCCTCCACCACTACCCTCCAACCCCAGCCAAACTCACCTCCCTTTCTTGCTTCCACCCTCCCCCTTGGTTTTGTCCATGTGTCCTTTATATAGTTCCTGAAAACCCTTCCCCTCATTATCCCCTCCCGCCTCCCCTCTGGTTAGTGTCAGATTGTTCTTAATTTCAATGTCTCTGGTTATATTTTGCTTGCTTTTTTCTTTTGTTAATTATGTTCCAGTTAAAGGTGAGATCGTATGGTATTTGTCCCTCACCACCTGGCTTATTTCACTTGGCATAATGATCTCCATTTCCTAGATTTTTAATATTAGCACCAGGAGATTTTTAATAGGTAGTCAGGAGCTGATATAATTAAAATCAGCTGCACTGAGAGAATTTCCTTTCCCTATAACTCAATACCAAGGTCTTGACCAAACATCACTATTCTTTTACCTTTGTCCTTTGATAGGCCTCAGGATTCATGAACTGTAGATTAGACACTGCGACATCCTTACAGCCATCTACAATCTGACACATTGTTGAAGGTCTCGTACATATCTCAAACTAACCCACAGCCAGAGGTTGTGCCTTATGTGGCAACTGGCTCAGGCTCTTTCATCTGGTCACAGATTTAGGGCATCATTTGTTCCACTGCTCAGAACCTGGGCAACAACGAGCATTCAGGGAAATCCAAGAGTCTCACCGTAGATTAAGAGGATGCTCACAGAGGCCAGCTGGTTGTGAATGGTCCCCGAGAGCTCCAGGGAGAATTCCAGTCATGGATTTTATTAAACAGAAGTTGAGATCAGGTCTTACATCTCAGGGGAGCCAGTTGCCTCATGGACTTCAGCGCTGAAAGCAAGTTTTAGAATCTGGTTGCGTGATAAAACCCCATGCATTCCACTGGGAAGTGACAAATGGTACTTTTCTTTTACTTGTTGATGTGACCACTGGCCAGGAATTTTTGGTTAAGGATCTGGCAGACTGGGTTCACCAGAATTACAATTCTAGGAAGACCCTGGCTCCTCTACAACTTGTTCATTTTGTTGGAGTAACAAGGGGTAATTCAGAAATCCCAGAGGCCAATTTTACAAAGGACATCTGTCTGAAGAACATCTGTTCATAAAACATCTGGAGAAATTGGAGTCATTGAACAGTTTAGAATTGTCGGTTTGGAACACTTTCCCAGACTCACTTGGAAAAGTCACTTTTAAGGCTTGTTGTCTTACAGGATTCAAGGAGGAATATTTGAGGCAGAATCAACTTTACTTTTGTGTTCCTAGGAGCCTCACTTTCTATCAACCTTATCATTCACAGTGGCATTTGTAAGTCGGGAGATACAAGAGATATTAATTGTTATCAGATTATTAGAAAATGTGGCACACACTATGCAGAATCCAGGTCCACCTGTGTTGGAGATGCTTTTAATTTTGATGCAGACACCGGCCTGCAGTGTCCACGTCATTATGGATGAAATGAGACATTCATGTGGACTACTGTGTCTGGTGGAGGAAAAGGGACAGCATGACTTTTCTCTCGGGGAGGAAAAGCTTTGGCCCTTGCCATGACTAGCCTTTATTGAGTTTCTCTGCACATTACATGAAGGTCCTCATTTACTGTGCACAGGTTTGCTTTAGGTGGTTACCTTTTACAGGAAACAAGGGAGACAATGCTGCTAATTACATCACAGAAGAGGGATATTTGCAAACAAAAGGCAAAAGTGGTTGAACCAGTTACACTCATCCTTGGAAGGTTTAGCATGGATTTTAGGAAGTTACTTTGCAGTGAATGTCCTCAATTCAGGGTGAGGGAGGCTTTTAGCAAGAACAAGACTCAAAGCGGCCTAGGCACATTGCAGGCCTGATTTCCCTTGGGAGAACCTATTCATGGGCATGGGTCCTGTGCATCTCCCAGTGGGAGCTGGGCCCACGCCATGCAGAACAGCCTCCTACAAATTTCAGTCAATGTTGCTTTTAAAACTTAATAATTTTCAGAGATGACCAAGATGACTTGGTTCTTATTTGTTTATAAGTCTGTCTCCCATTTTCCTTAAATTCAGTGATTATATTTTATTAATATTTCTAGCATTGCTCTCTGGCATAGTGCTTGGCACTTAATAAGTCAAATATATATTCCTCAAATGATTGCCAAATAAATGAATGTCAAAAACAAATACCATGGTTAAACATATTGCCCTACATAGCATATCAAATGGCAAGAGCAATATTTTAAGGAAAATTGGAGTTCACTTTTAAAAATAGATCTGATATTAAATTGTTAGAATATATAATTAAAATGAGTACAGATGATCATATATATGTGTATATATATACACATATATGTGTACATATATTTTTTGAGAGACTCAGTTGTTTACTGCTTCTTTCTGTAAGAGAACATATTACAATAATATATTCCAAGCTTCTAAGAGGGGTCAGGACAAGGGAACTAAGGAAGGATAGAGTTGAGCAATCAGGAAATTTGAAGCCACCAAAAATTACTGAACATCCATCCAGAATGGGTCAATCCTAGGTCAGGCACACATGTTGAGGAGCTTAGCCAAAACTGACTGAACTCTGGGAAGAAAATAATTGCAGAGAATTTAAAAACAAGAGCTATAAATCAAAAGTCATTTTAGTCAGGAAAGAGCAAAACAATCTCATGGGCAAGAAAAAAAGTTGAAATTAAAAAAAAAAAACCCTGCTAACTGTACTAGACTAAAAAGATGCAAATTCAAGAATAATCTAAGCATATAAATTAATTATGTAATAAATAAAATGAAATCCAAGCCAGTTTTGGAGACTAGAGATTGTATATTCACAGGAGTACATGGGCATTTGCTAATACCTAGGAGTACATGGCTATTCACAGGGGTACATGGCTATTTGCCATTAGATGTTAGGTATATCCAATTAGTTACCTGTCATTATCACCTTCTACTAGAAAAGTTTCTACTTGGGACTTCAAGTCATTGGGTAATAATTGTGATGTGTTGGATTATACTTATAATAAAAAGAAATATCATCAGCTTCTTTTAAATAAGACTGGAATCTTGGGGTCTAAAGTGACGTATGCTCTGCCCTGTGTGTCAACCCTTCCAGCTCTATCTCAGGACAAGATGTGGGGTTAGGGAGGAGGGAGAAGATTGATGAAGAGTTAAAACTTTTATTGTATGGTTGATTTCTTTTCCATTGGAGATTTTGAGCTCTCACTCATGGGTCATTGCTTGGTGTTTACCCCTAGCAAATTAGGGAGGAATGTTAGAAGAAGTGGCCAGCAGAAACAAGCAATTCAAAAGCAGTAAGAAAAAAATCTAAAAATCTGGTGCTACAAGAGATACTAATAAATAAAGCAGAAGAAAATGTCAAAAGTAGAATTCTTTTAAAAATTATTTAAATCACAGCATTGTAGTTGCTTGTAATTGAATATTATTACTACTTTAATTTATGAGTAAGAAATTAAATTATATTCAGCCTATTCTCTTGATAAATTCTAGGAAATATGGCAGTGATTTTAATCTAAAAGATGGTTATCCATTAAAATACAATGCTTTAAAATAGTAACAGCTGGAATTTATTGAGTGTGTATTACCTGGCAGATGCTTCATATTTATTCATTCCATGCTCACACTACTCTATGAGGTAAGTACTTTTATTGTTCCCATTTTTATAGTTGAGGAAACAGAAGCATAGAAAATTTAAGTGCCTTACTCAAAGTCACAGTTAAAAAATTCTAAAGTCTAGACTTGAATCCATTTGGTTATGAAGCTAATTTTTTTTCAAATATTTATTATAAAATATGTCAAACATACGGAAAAGCAAACAAAATTGCACAAGAAATGCCCACTCAATACCTAGAATCTTCAATTATCACTTTATAATCCTTACTTTATCACATAAATATGTATGCATTCCTCAAATATTTCATTAATTCTTCTTATATTTTGTTGTCTTTCAAAATAAGTTGCGAACACTAGTAGTCCTCACCCATACACACTTCATAATCCATATAATTTATTAGAATTCAATATTTGTTTAGGGGCTTTTTAAAAGGTGAAAGTAGAATGCATAAACTTTACGGGTATCATTCTATCAGTTTTTACAACTGTACACACCTGTGTGCACCAGACCTCTAACGAGGTGAACATTATTCCCACGACCCCAGGAAACTCCACCATCTGTCCTGGACACTATTTTTGTGTGTTCCACCACTTCACATAAAGTAGATCATGTCATTCGTAGTTTTTGGCATAAAGCTTTTTTCAGATAGCATCAAGGTTTGAACTCAGTCATTTTATCTGCATCAGTAGTTCATTTATTTTTTATTGCTGAGTTGTGTTCTATTGTATCAAAATGTCAGTTTTTGTTTTTCTATTTTATTGATGGTTACCTGGGCTGCTTCTACTTTTTGATAGTTATGATTTATATTTTCCTACATATTCTTTGTTTCTCTTTCACTTTGTTCCTTCTTGAAGATCTAAATTTACATCTGAGACATCTGAGAATATCTTTATTTTGTCTTCGTTCTTGAAGTATACTTTTGCTGTATGTGAAGTGCTAGCTTCATTTTTTTTAAATATTGTTACTCTCTCTTCTGGTATTTCTTTTATTATGAGAAGCCAGTAATCATTATCATCATTGCTTCTTAATATATAATGTCCTTTTTAAAAGTGCATTTAATATTTTAACTGGTATTTCTTATTAATATTTGACCCAGGTGACTTAAAGCATTTATTAGCAGTGATATATAACCACTTGCTTTCTAAACTGTTAAATGACAGGTAGATGCTTTTCAGTAGGCTGTCCTTACAATCACTCTGTAAGGAATCTCGCACATTTTGCAAATACATGTGATCTTTTGTACTCCATCGGTTTTACCTATTTATATACCTATGTAGTTATATAACCATATACTATGTGACATATACATATACTCATATAAACACATATACTTATATTGGTATGTAAAACCTATGCATACACACATACAGTTTAATTATCTTTATTAAACTCCAAATCTGTATTTTTAATTAATATCTGAGTTTTTACTTTTGCATATTTCAGATGTACATTCAACACCAAAAATATAAAGCATTATTCCTCCCTTCCCTAATCTCTGAACTAGCACTTCTCCCATATTCCAATTATCTATGTGGTGTGACACTAACACAATCAAGATTTCACAGACGTCACTGTCAAAGCCTGTGACCAGTGCACATGGTTAGGAATCAACTATTAGGTTATTTCATTATGGTAAAGATATTAAGAAGTACATCAGTTTTAGTTAATAACTGATTCTATTTTTAAAATAACTTTACGCACATATACTTTTAAAAAATCCATGTGAAGCACAAAAATTAATCCACTGAAGCACAAAAATTAATACTATCCCCTTATAAGGGTGTATTCTCAAATATTTTGTTCAGCAGTTGTACCTGAGAAACACATTGACTTTCTATTCTTAGCTGCTCAAATACAGCTCTGGGTGAGGATGGTAGTAAAGGGTAAAGGGGGTCAAATGTATGGTAACAGAAGATTTGACTTTTGGTGGTAAACATACAATACAATACAATATACAGATGAGGTATCATAGAAACCTGTGTAATTGTATTAATCAATATCACCTCAATAACTTTAACACAAAACACAACTCTGAACATTGTACACATTAATTGGTTTGAGGAGTACCCATTGGGTAAGTTCTTACTGCTCAGATTGCTAGGGTAAGGTGTGTATTTTTTAATTTCAAGAACTAGTGCCAGATTTCCTTCTGGAAAAGATGCACCAGTTTATACTACCAAGAAAGTTTGTATTAGAGTACTCACTTCCTCACATCCTAGCCACCACTTTGCTTCATTAAACTAGGACTTCCATTTAAAATCATTATAAAGCCATTTATTTATGCTTTTTTATGAGTTTTATAGTTTGTGCTTTTAAAATTTAAATTTTGCTTTGCATTTAAATCATTCTGCCATCCAAAATATGTATGGCTGTTAGAAGTGTATGGAGCCAAGAATAATGTGAGTTGCCCATTCTGACCCTCCCCATATATGCTTCACAAACAGTACAGTACAAAAAATAATTAAAACTACACAAAACCCACCCTATCAGCATAGCTAGAAGTCAGAGAACGCTCAGACTTCTAAATGTCTGTATAGCTGTAAAGGAAAAGTAAAACCCAATCCATTTGCACTCTTTTCCATGCTCCAAAGGCTTTATGGAAAATGGGATCTAAATTTAAAGTTAAAATGATGGACAAAAGAGAACACACTAATCGTGAAAATACTGGGGAATAAAAGCATTTTCCTCTAATTTCTTTATACTAATTACTGAGTCACCTTTATCACTCTGATTTGAAATAAACTTCTAAGTTTTTATGTAGATTGTATATTTTATCAATGCTTCAAAATATGCTTAATGACTGTAACAAATCAGCCTGGGAGAAATGAAACCATTGATAGATTTAAATTCAGTTCTCAATAATCATAAATCTGGCCATCTACAGAAGAAAGTACGGGGAGGGGGAGAGAGAAGGACTAAGTCGAAGCCAATGTCATAGCTATATCATATGGCAGAAGTAGTCCAGTGAGCATCAGTAATATTTCAGTTCAAACTACCAAAAATATAGCACTGGGCACTGCTACTGTATTACTAATATGTTCCCCAAATTGTGAAAGTTGCTGCTGAAGTTTCTGTCTGTCTTGCAAAAGTGGATTCTCCACTTCCTGTCTTATTTTGTCATTAAATCCAAACTCAGAACCTTGAGCTGATACATTTGGCTTGCCAGGGTCATGTGGTCACTTCTTAAATCCCATGAGACCCTGGAAAAGTCATTAAGTGCATTATCTGGTCCTTTCAGTTCTGTTGCTGGTGGTCTTCCACCATAATTCACACAATAGCAAATCCTAAATCTATGTAGAGGATCTTCATACTAGGTGGCACCTGTTCTGCTCCCAATTAATGGCACTATTCTTTTTTTTTAATTCTTTATTTTATTGATTATGCAACTACAGTTGGCCCATTTTCCCCCC